>JAQBSW010002763.1:0-96450 GCA_029291075.1 Eudiplozoon nipponicum | reverse complement strand
ACGAAACGAGTGTGCATGAAATTTGACTTTTCGTTCATGTTGTCTTTGGTTTATCCTTCTGATTACAACTAAACTAATTTGTTACTAGGTTCGCAACAGCTAATACATACTTGCATATATATTAGGTCTTCGCAACAAACAGTATTTAACTGCTTCCTTATATGTTTATTTACATGTAGAAATTATGTTTAGTTTGTACATGTATTTATATGTGATTTAATATCATGGATTTTGGAATTCCTATTTTCATCAAAAATAGGTGATTAGAGCAGAAATTCAGGATTATACCCGAATAAGTTTCTTCCCTATGAATATCTTATTCTAATATCTAATCCATTCGTTTCAATTTCACATCAATAAATGCTTATTCTTATTTTCTTTCTTTTTACAATGTAAATGGTTACTCTCGTATATGATTAACTAAATGCATAAAATTCTGCAACACTTGTCTCTTTGATTTTAAATTCACAAAATGTCATTTAAGAAACTTAAATTTAAGTGTGGCTTGAGAGAAGATCAGAACAAAATATTTTTACAAATACTACAAGAGAATGTCAGCAGTTGGGACCGAAAATTTATATCCCATAAAACACCTTTTACCTGTTGGAATAATTCCTTTTTAAATATAAATATAAACAATTCCATAATAATCCGTAGCATAATTTTACTCCTTTTTAACATTTCACAATATTTTGTTAAACAACGTTGAACAAAGTGTAATGCGTCCTGCACTTGAATGCTAATATACATCGATACCACACACAGTCTTGTCAGTTTATTTTTTTCTAATAGTTTATATTTACAAATGAAATCAATAAAATGATAAATGCTCTTTAATATATAATCTAGAAATTGTGTAATTTCTTATTTTATGGCATAGAAATTTGAACATTTCATAAAACGGAGAAAGTATATTACTTTATTTATGATTCTCTACAAAATGAAGCCTTCTCGGGTGGCAGAAAACGAGGATTGGACGAGTTTGATTTAACAAAAAATTTGAATGAGAGCTTTGGAGTATTAATTTTAGTTAGTAAATAGAACAATTGAGATGGATTTTTAAAATAAAATTTGCGAGCTTGAAGTAAATACCAATCACATTGTATTTAACCAGTAGTTGAACAACATAGCAAAACCACCGCCATTCGCACGCACTGACGCGATTCAACCTTCCATTATCATCATCAGAGTACGAAGGCAAACTGATTGGCGACGATCAAACCAAAATACATATATATGGGAAGCAGAATTAGATATGCGTCACTCACCTCTAGTAGTCTCACATAAATTGTACTTGACTGGAAATTTCCATACACAATTTCTATTCAATCACGAACATTAACTGTTTGCAGATTTCAACATAGGTGTATAGGTAAAACAGTTGAACAAGCATTGATTGCAAGGGTGAGGGTAACAATTTTTAAATGAAAATTCCTAGGTTGAAGTAAATACAATTTTATATGGATAATTCTGTAGTTACGTAGTATATGAGTATGTCAATTTTTATTTGGCTGATATACTATCCTTATTGTGAATCGTGTGCACTGGAGGAATTCCTATGGATGCTTATATGTTTACATAGATAAAAATAATAAATATGGTATGTAAACGTATATATACATATATATGGATAGAAATTTATTAAATAAAATGTTGGAGGAACTCTGATGGTTGCCTATATAGAAGTTAGATACTGTTTGTGCGTATATGTTTATTTAGATATGCATACTATTTTTATAGTATATATATATATATATATATATATATATTTACATATATATATATATATATATATCAAAATAAATTCTGCCATCTTTAAAATATAAGAAAACATGCATATATATATATATATATGGACATTTATTTATAAGATGTGGGGAAAAATTGAATAAAAACGAATAAATCGATATATAAATCAATAGATTAATAAATATATTTATTGCTGACATATTATGTACGCAGTATCGTCGCCTACTTTTGACAAAGGCGCATCTATGATAGTAGAATATATGTACAGAATTATCGATGAAAATATATATGGTGTGGTGTTACTGCGTCAGAAGTGGAGGTACAACATATATATATATATATATATATATATATAAATGCCAAAGACTCATTGATTCATTGAGTAAACATTATAAATAGAGCCATCACTGAATATTTAATGATTGTGACCGAAAGAAATTGTACAGCTGACATTTCAATCAAGAGTAATGTAAAAATATTTAAATGTGAGCGTGTCCTATTACGCATTCAAAAAAATTGCACTCAAATTGTGGGTTTATTCATTTCATAAAGTGTTTTTTTTCTCTTGTGTTGATCCATAAGCGTTAAAGCAAGTCAATGGGTGTATTTTACTTCAGACTCTGTATTGTTGATTTAAAAATTTTTACACGGTGTGTAGTATTTTTCAACAAATTTGGTCTAAATTAAACTTTATTTATTTTTATTCCATTTCTGAAATATATGTGTTGATCATACCAGATGACTTGTATTTTGAGGACGTCGCTACAATCTCCTAAAAGACATTTACTTTACAGTAAAATCTATATATTGCGGGAGATCTGTAGAAGCCTTTACCTTGTTAGAGCAGTTGCATATTGGCACATGCAGTGATAGCGTGCCCTGGAGTCGATTCCTTTGCTTTTCTTCCTAGAATCTACTCCCTATAGAGTTCAAAACATTTTCTAAAAAAATGCCAATAATTACAGAGCAGTGAAATCACAGATGAGCTCAAAAATTTACAACTTATTCTTAAAACTCCTTATTCTTGATGACTAAAGAGATTTTTTTGAATAACTAATTTAAATAGTCTTTAAATATAGCAGTATTTTAAAACCAAAGCTGTCTGGATTTTTATGCTTCACATATTTCCATTTCTAGTTCGATAGTGAAAGCAAGGATTGAAATTATTGAGCTTGACGTAAACATACTACAGAAAATAATATCCTATTTTATTTTAGTTTAAAAATGATTAAATAAGCAATAGTTAATCCTAGTATTTTAGTGATAAACCGGTTTATAATGTATCCTGCATTTCTTTAGGTGCAAGAATAATTACACGCGTAAGCCTATACTTCAGTGTAAAGCGTTAGCATGGTAACGCCAGTACGCTTAATGAAGGAACACGCTGGATTAGCTAAAATTAGCAGTCTCCAATGTTAACGCTACACGTGTATCCTTACACGCTGTAAGCAAATTTGCTAAATTGTCTATATAAATAACCAAACTGCCTTATTTTATTACAAATTGACGTGTGTGTGTGTAAGTGTGCTTATAAAACAGATACAAGAAACGTGTTATCACAGCGAAATTAGTTGAGCATAAAAATGGGATCACTATTCAGCAAGTTATCGGCTCTTTTAAAAGAATGGGGCAAAGAAGAACACCGAATTATTATGCTTGGCCTAGATGCGGCCGGGAAAACTACTGTTCTATACAAGGTGAAGCTGAACGAGACGGTAGTTACAATTCCTACAATTGGTTTCAACGTTGAAGAGGTGCAAGTGTCTGGAACTGGTGTCTCGTTCACTGTCTGGGATGTTGGTGGTCAGGAGAAGATTCGACCACTCTGGCGGCATTACTATCAGGGTGCCACAGGACTTATCTTTGTCGTGGATTCTGCCGATAATGAGCGATTTGCTGAGGCTAGAGACGAACTGCACGCTGTCTTGAATGATGATGCAATGCAAGGCGTGCCATGCGTTGTTCTAGCTAACAAGCAGGACCTTCCATATGCTGTGAGCCTCATTGAGTTGGGCACGAAGCTCCAGTTAGACAAGCTGATTTCAAGTGGTCATGAATGTGCACTGCAACCAGCGATTGCCACACGCGGTGATGGCCTGCTAGAAGCATTCCACTCGATGTCACGAATGGCAAAGCAGTTCAAAAGAACCAGAGTCCATTGAATGTGCAACAGGAAATTGTGTTAGAGTAATGCTCAAATGTTATTTTATTACTTTCGACAAATAGCTGGCCAATGAAATGATCTTTATGTAAATATGTTTAAATTTTTTTTACTAACTTTAAATGAATTTCATACAAAACAATTTTTTTCGACATTAAAAATTCGCTCTTTTAATAAACAAAGTTCCTTTTTTGCGATAAAACCGCATTTTGTACATGGGATGAAATAAAGTTTTTTGTTCATATATATTTCACAGTGACATAATCTGTTTAAAAGTATTCTAGATCAGCACTGTGTGAAACTTTAGATAACATTTTGCCATAAATCAAGTAAATTTTGTTTAGTTTAATGCACAATAATTATCAATTCGTATGGAGAATTTATAGAATAATTAACTCTTAGAAAGGGTTAGTAAGATTCTGTTTTCTCAGTGGAAAATCTTGGCCTAACAATAAGAATATCAAGTATGTATTAGGTGTTGCGAACCTATTTACAAATTAGTTCAGTTGTGACCAGAAGGATAAACCAAAGGCAGCATGAACGGAAAGTATAATCTCATGCACATTCGTTTCGTGCTTACTGGCGACTCATCAGTAGGAGCCGGTATTACGCCCTTTAACCACTATATATTCGGTAGAAGAATGTGGAATAATAGGACGGTACAATCTCCTAGACGAATGTGTAAACCTGTAATAGTGAAGCTAACGTCATATGAAGTCTCGACACTGCAACTTCAACGCTAACTCACTCTATATAATATATATACCGAGTCTGTAAAGGGTATTACATTATGGCTATTGTGTCAGTAACCGATACTAGCATTGTAGTACCGAAAAGGTACATGATACTAACATGATGGATATCAATGTATGCTATAGTTCACCGAAATTGAGAATTAAAACTATTTCTGAACACCTGTTACTCCATAAAATCCATACACTCTGGCTTTGTTCGAAATCAGTTATCACATTTCGCGGTAAGCATGACATCATTGAATTAAATATTTAACAGTTAAATACTTTTTGGTGCTGAGAACTAATATATATGCAAGTATGTATTAGGTGTTGCGAACCTATTTACAAATTAGTTCAGTTGTGACCAGAAGGATAAACCAAAGACATCATGAACGGAAAGTATAATCTCATTCACATTCGTTTCGTGCTTACCGGCGACTCATCAGTAGGAGCCAGTTTTACGCCCTTTAACCAATATATATTTGGGTGTGGAATGTGAGGTAATAGGACTGAACAATCTCCTATACGAATGTGTAAACCTGTATTAGTGGAGCTAACATCATAACATTTAAATGTTAAATAAAAATATCGTCCTTTAAGTTGATATGTAAAATAACGCAATTAGTCTGCACGGATTTACCAACTAATTAAATTTCAATAAATTATTCATTTTTGTCGTCGTGTTGATTTACCTCAGAATCTACAAAACCCCGTTGTGGGATATGCATAAATTAATTCGTATATTTGCAGTGTCCAAAAATTGTTAAAATAGGGTTCCCAGACTTCAATATTATCAGCAGCGACAGATAGCTCGAAATGTTCCAAGTCCTTGGTTACCCATACGAATAAATATTTCATTAGAAAGAATAATTTTATGAAGACGCTGTTATACATTTGATAACTTTGGAGGATATTACGTAATTGTAGTTTTCAGACTATAATTTTGTCATATTGACGATTGTTTACTTTTCTTAGACTTTGTCATAATAAAATCGTGCGCCAAAGGAAATAGTCAGCACCACGGAAAAAATAATTTCGGAAGAAAATACTGCGCAGTGCTCAACCGGCTTACCTTTATCTAAAATTTGTAAAATTAGTCAGCAGATGTACGTCTGATACCTTTAGAAGTTGGTTGACCGATTAGAAGCTACCAAATAGATTTTTGTGCAGATAAAAGCAAAAGGTAACAAAAGCCCTCCTGTACTTTTAGCTGCTTTATATTTCACGGCTTTCAGTATAGAGCCCACGTTTATAATTTAATGATATATTGAAAATGATAGCTAGACTCGGAAGTGCTCCGGTCAAGTATTGATTTTGGAATTACTACAGTCAGAAGATAGAATTTCCGAGCATGTGATATTTTTTGCTTTATTTTAGACAGCTAAATCGACACATCAAAGTTAACAATCGTAGCACAGTTAGTTTGAAACATTCCGCTAAGACAAATATTCATTTAGTCTACTTAAATTAGCATATTCTCAACGTTCTGCGTTATTTCTTGGTCTAAAACGAACGCAGTATAGGTTTTCTGGATAACAACTCCAATTTTGCGAGTAGATAATGAATTAAGAATTTAGCGCTTGGTTTCTTGTCTCGGCCAACAAGGTTATATCGATATTATCTTTTAAATACACGGTGGGACAAACAGTACACATTCAGTTGTGGGACAGAGATATTTTCTTCGAGGAATTGATGAAGATTGGTAAAAAATAAGATCGAAATGTATACTACGAAATAAAATTCGATAAACAATACTAATAACAAATTAGTTCAGTTGTGACCAGAAGGATAAACCAAAGGCAGCATGAACGGAAAGTATAATCTCATGCACATTCGTTTCGTGCTTACTGGCGACTCATCAGTAGGAGCCGGTATTACGCCCTTTAACCACTATATATTTGGTAGAAGAATGTGGAATAATAGGACGTTACAATCTCCTAGACGAATGTGTAAACCTGTAATAGTGAAGCTAACATAATCTAAAAGTCAACGACAATACGACTTCAATGCTAACTCACACTATATAATATATATACCGAGTCTGTAAAGGATATTAACACTATGGCTATTGTGTTAGTAACTGATACCTGTTTTGAAATCGATGAGTACCGGATACTAACACTATGGT
Source organism: Eudiplozoon nipponicum (assembly GCA_029291075.1). Taxonomy (NCBI): domain Eukaryota; kingdom Metazoa; phylum Platyhelminthes; class Monogenea; order Mazocraeidea; family Diplozoidae; genus Eudiplozoon; species Eudiplozoon nipponicum. The sequence goes on along the minus strand of JAQBSW010002763.1, from coordinate 89,678 downwards.
TTCCGAGTCGGTACATGATACCAACCTGATGCATATAAATTTATGCTAAAGTTCACCCAAATTCAGAATTACAACAATTTCCGAACACCTGTTACTCCAGTTAAACCATACACTCTGGCCTTCATCGATATCAGTTATCACATTTCGCGGTAAGCATGACATCATTCAATTCAATATATTACAATTAAATACTGTTTGTTGCGAAGAACTAATATATATGCAAGTATGTATTAGGTTTTGCGAACCTAGTAACAAATTAGTTCAGTTGTGACCAGAAGGATAAACCAAGGGCAGCATGAACGGAAAGTATAATCTCATGCACATTCGTTTCGTGCTTACTGGCGACTCATTAGTAGGAGCGGTATTACGCCCTTTAACCACTATATATTTGGTAGAAGAATGTGGAATAATAGGACGGTACAATCTCCTAGACGAATGTGTAAACCTGTATTAGTGAAGCTAACATAATCTGAAGTCAACGACAATACGACTTCAATGCTAGCTCACACTATATAATGTATATACCGAGTCTGTAAAGGATACTAACACTATGGCCATTGTGTTAGTAACTGATACCTTTTTTGAAATCGATGAGTACCGGATACTAACACTATGGTTTCCGAGTCGGTACATGATACCAACCTGATGGATATAAATTTATGCTAAAGTTCACCCAAAATGAGAATTACAACAATTTCCGAACACCCGTTACTCCAGTTAAACCATACACTCTGGCCTTCATCGATATCAGTTATCACATTTCGCGGTAAGCATGACATCATTCAAATCAATATATTACAGTTAAATACTGTTTGTTGCGAAGAACTAATATATATGCAAGTATGTATTAGGTTTTGCGAACCTAGTAACAAATTAGTTCAGTTGTGACCAGAAGGATAAACCAAAGGTAGCATGAACGGAAAGTATAATCTCATGTACCGTCCTATTATTCCACATTCTTCTACCAAATATATAGTGGTTGAAGGGCGTAATACCGACTACTACTGATGAGACGCCAGTAAGCACGAAACGAATGTGCATGAGATTATACTTTCCGTTCATGCTGCCTTTGGTTTATCTTTCTGGTCACAACTGAACTAATTTGTTACTAGGTTCGCAAAACCCAATACATACTTGCATATATATTAGTTCTTCGCAACAAACAGTATTTAACTGTAATATATTGAATCGAATGATGTCATGCTTACCGCGAAATGTGATAACTGATATCGATGAAGGCCAGAGTGTATGGTTTAACTGGAGTAACAGGAGGTGATAATTCATTAAATTGTGTTTTCGGGCTTAATATAAACACAAATTCCATTGTATCTAATCAGTAGTACAACTGACTTAAGGTAATTTAGCAATATAGTACGAATAGTTGGATATAATTGGATAGGTGTTCGTGATAAACTCGCAAAATTAATTAAAAGAATTCTATGTAACAAGTCACTACCCGCCTTGTCTTTCTGATATGAGCGAGTGATTTGTATGAAAAAAATTTATAATACATCTGTGTCGCCCTTCTTTCCAGATTTACGACGTGTATTTTCTTTCATCCAGTTGATGACGTCACTTTGGAGGCATCAAAATGACGTGTAAGAGTGTCAGAAACGATTAAGAATAATTTAATGCAAATCGGTCGCCAATGTCTGGCAGACATTGTAGATCAATATTCGTCGAGAAAAATGCGCCCAGTTATAAAAATTTCCTGATGATAGTTATACTAAGGCCTAAAAATTGGCTTAATGCGGATTTTGTCAGTTTATTCCCCAATGGTGCGGAGCTTCGGTGAATCTCTCACCTCGGTATTTAGGCCAATTTTAGAATTGTTGAGAAATAAATTTGATTGAAAGAATCGGTGTGCAATATTCGATTGCACAATTATTTGGTCATGGATTGGTCTAACAAAGCGACCGTTTTCCACGTCTAGATTGACACTGTGCGAAATCGTTCGTCTTGTAATATAGAATGCCTACTTCAGTCGATAGCTCATCCCACCCAAATGAGCAGTTGAAAAGGAAAGGGATAAATGTCGATAACACTGGTTCAGTTAAATATCAGCTGATGGATTTGAATGTAATACTGTTATTTAACAAGATAGGTGCGCATTTGAAAAGGTCAATAAATATTCATTAACATGTTAATATATTTACATACGTGCTTCCATCAATCTAATTAAAAGAAATTAACCTCTGTCAATTTATTTCTGTCAGGTATGAAGGGAAATGTAATTAGACTGTGTGTAGCCTATGCATTTCATCGTCAATAATATATACTTTCCCCTGTGAAATCAAGTAATTAATGACGAAATCAATTCTTAAAACGAGAATATGAGCTTACAAATATCTATAAAAGAAGGGTATAAAATGAAATTCCAATTCATCAAGAGATAATTGTATAAATTTGAATCTAAACTGACATGAATTTGAAATTCATGAAGCAAGAAATTACGAACTGAATGGAAGAACCTTTAAGTTTATAATGTTTGCGATTAATAAGCATTAATAAGAGGTACAAAAATTAAAGGCATAACAATTTACTGAAAAATAAATGAGGAATACGTAAAGAATTATGATGTAAATAATTTAAAAATTCATTAACATGAGGTAAATTTATAAAGTAATACTGGTTGATCCTAAGCGATAATTCTTAATAATTGGATGCAGATAATTTGGATTCTAAATCATGCATAATTAGTGCGATGCTTCTAATAGAGTCACGGTAACTTTATACCGCCTTTTCAAACAAAATTTTACATCTCGACAATTAATTTTTGTTGAATTCTATAAAGTATGCCCACTTAACGAAAACGGCAAAAGTCTCACAATCATGAATGCATAGAAATTATGCACGCGACATTTCCAGTCAAGTACAACGTATCCGGGACTGTTTGGAATGAGAGTCGCTTATTTGATTTTGCACACCTTGTATATGAGTTGTGTTTTGATCTTCGGTTGCCAGTTTTCCGTTGTACTCTGATGATAATCAAGGAAGGTCTAAACTCGCCAGTACGTGTGACTAACGGTATTTTTGCGCTATTGTGCCTCCGATTAGATACAATGGGATTGGTGGCTATCTCAAGTTCAAAAATATTATTCTAAAGTATGTTTTAACTTTATACCTATTCACTTTAGCCTTTCTGTTAGAATTGCATAACGGCATGTATCGAAAATTATCCAAGTTAATTGCATGCACTGTCTCCAACCAATGGCGTGCAAGACAATATATATTAGCAAGTACATATTAATATGGAGTTCTACAATCCAAAGTTCTTATTTGAATTGGATGCATGGTATCATCCACGTGTATGAGATTATAATCGTTGCATTAGATTTCATACATAAATGATTTGTCGAAGAGTTCTCTTTCCTACTTACGATTTTAAAGCTTACTGCCTGGGGTAGGAAACTGTCAGAATACTGTTTATATGTTGTATTTAAATGATATTGATTTTATTTTACTATTTAGTTTGGAGTCCAGTAATGCCATGACATTCCATCGTTCTTTCAATTTTTTTGCATTATATTTCGATCTACATTACCGTAGATCTTCATCAGATGCATTTCACGAAAAAATAGCTTGCTTCATTTTTTCGCGAAATGCATCTGATGAAGTTCTACGATAATGTAGATCGAAATATAATGCAAAAAGAAAATTACTGGAACAATGAATGCTGCGTTAGTCAAAACGCAGATCAGGTAATTTCAATTAATCCAGGTTCGCAACTAAGAAGTTCCTTCCAGCTCTTTCAATATGTTTGACATTCGAACTTTTAGACAAATAACTAAATCGAACACAACATGAGTTTCATCTGAAAATTTTAGAAAAAATCGTTCTCTGGTAATGATCTTCCACTTATAATTAAGAAAAATATTATAATAATTATTCTATAACGCCCGCGTACCCAATGGTTGATTAACTATATTAATGTTCATTTCAAAAGTATTTCCTCAAATGGTGTAATATCTGTTCAATAATAACAGATTGGGGATCGATAGACGGATATTTTGATCTAGATGAATTCTATGAGCTACACCTAAAAACAAAACGAACTGACCGAGGTATATTAGCTAGTATATAACTGAAAGTTGTGTGTAGTGTGTGGCATAGTGGCTCAGTGGTTAGAAAAACAGATTCCGAAGCAGACGTGCCTAGGTTCGAGCCCTTTCTGCGGCAAATTCTTGTCAGTACGTGAAGAATTCCCAAACAGGATGAAATTGGTGTACCGGATGAATTGCCTTTTCTACAATATAGAGTTGTTAGATTTTACTGAAAAATGCATTTATATTATGAGACTTGTGTTTAAATCAAATTGCAAACTTGATTTAAATAATTATTGTCATGGTCCCCAAAACCTATTTTTTTCTTAATTATAATGTTGAAGACGTTTGTAATCCGAACAGACGATAGTTATAAACTTAGAAAAAGACCTCTGATTTATTTATAAATTTCTATCCAAAATATAAAATAAATTTGAAACAAATACGTTTATCATCTCTATAATATGCATAAGCGTCGTTGTAATTTTTTCTATTATAATCGGATGATAAATTATAATACGCCGCTAACATTTGTGTACACAGAACATTAATATTACTGGTAACTATATCCAGTGATGACAAACTATTTCATTATCAAGTTTACAAAATAAATAATCTGAATCAAATTATTGAAATTATTTAATGTGTGATCTACGAAGCCTAAGAATTTCATCATTTAACAATAATTGATTGCGCGGGTGGTGGTAACAATTCTTTAAATCAAGCTTGCGAGCTTGAGGTAAACACCAATCCCGTTATATTTAACCAGTCGTCGAACAACATAACAAAACTACTGCCAGCCGCAACGCACTGACGCGCTTCGACCTTCCTCAATCATCATCAGTTTGCCGTAGTACTCTGATGATGATCAGGGAAGGTCGAAACGCGTCAGTGCGTTGCGGCTGGCGGTAGTTTTGTTATGCTGTTCAACGACTGGTTAAATACAACTGGATTGGTGTTTATTTCATCACTGTTTGAAAAATCTTAGACATTTATAATTAATGACTGGTAGGCAGTAACAAATTTACTTGAATGGCTGATAGGTTTATAAATCACTACTAAGCCATACTTGCTGGGTCAACAAGATTAATTTATTTGAATGTGTTACCAGGTTTGCTTCATTAGTTTTACGTTTAAAACTTGTGATGATGAGTTAACTGAAGAAGATGGCTGCCAAAGACCATCGAGTTATTTTGAAGAAAAAAAATTACTGTAATTCAGCCTGTGTTAGTCAAAACGCAGATCAGGTAATATGTTAACTTGCTCCTTGTCCTATTGATAAACAATGAAGACATTATTAGTTTGAAATGTGACACCCACTTATTACCTATGAGTTGGATATTACTCCGATTGTACTCTATGTCTCCATATTACTTAACTATTCATAAATCTTGTCTTTATAGTAAGACTGACTAATTAGTTACGTTTTTACTCCCATATCCGCCTACGTACCTGTAATTGTTTTTGAAATTTACTCATGTCTGAGACGGTGAACCACAAAATAAGTATATTATCTCACTTTATTGCATACCAATATATATTTATAATACTCATTATGCATACCTTGGGAAAATATTAAAAAATACACCTTATAAATTCTATTTTACGTTGGTTAATAATCCTATATTAGTCTTCTAAAACTTTAGGGACGAAGATATAGTCAATTTTTTTAATCTTAAATATTGAAAAGGACTTAACGAGTGGTTTTTCCTTTATCGATGTCGAATTCATTACGAATATCCTGATATTGGATGGAGATGCTGAAAGCAAAAATAATTATTCTGAGACTTTACTTAAAATTAAATCAAACCAACCAAACTGAATTTAAATAGATATTTCATAACCAATATACATGAACAGCCTAAGGATAATATACATAAAAATAAAGGAAACATTCAATGCTAATTTTTACAAAGTTAATATAATATGAACAATGTTGGCAGATATTAAATTTAATTATAGTTTCATGAACATAAATATCACTCAAGGCGAAAGAGGAGAGAGAAATACATTATTACCTGAATCGAAACTGAAGAGACAAAAAAATTAAGAGAATTTAAATGCAAACCGTGAACGTAATAAAACAGTACCAAAAACAAAGCAGTACGTTTCCCGTCCTTAAGAAGAAAATTGAACCCCCAAACAAATCTGGAGCGTGTAAAAATTCATTCAGGGATTTAACTGTCATGAGTGTAAGTGACGCAATTCGCTCAATTCAGGTAAGAAGTGTAAATTACTGAACTGCATGTAATTAGAATCCTTCGCTGAATCCGCGAGATTTGCGCTCGCGGGTTGTCACTATGCACTATCAGTTTAGTAAGGAACCGATTTATACCCAGTTACAAATATGCATCGATTTTGTCTTCTTTTTGCCTGGTTACGGATTCATCCCTTTCTTTCGAAGGCTCCAACATCTTGCATACTAACCACTGGAAATGAGGTATGATCTAATCGCACTGTGCAAACCTTTAAAAGATAAGTAGAATCATGTCAATTGATATGATCTTGCACGCCATTCCGAGGAGATCGAATAAATTTTATTTGAAATGGTTGGTGATGTCTATCGATATGTTATTTTAACAAAATAACAAACTTGCTTATAGATTCTATTGAAATTAGGTAGAGATGTGATATTATAAATGAAAAAAAATGGTAACAATTCGGAAGGCTAAATATGCTACGTTACATGAATTAATTTTGGAAAACGGTGTCTGTTAAAAGCAGAATCATAAATTTGTCGCAGAAGAAGGTCGAGAATTAAATACTTTTTGGGGCGGAGAATTAAAGCATATGCAGTTATGTATTAGTTGTTGCGCAGCTTATAAAAATTAATTCAATTATGACCAGAAGGATAAACCAACAAGCATAAACAGAAAGTGTAATCTCGTGCACATTCGTTTCGTGCTTCCTGGCGACTCATCAGTAGGAGCCGGTATTACGCCCTTTAACCACTATATATTTTTGTGAGGTATTGTTACTATGTACCGACTCGGTAACCATCGTGTTATTACCATGTACCTTTTCGGTACTATAATGTTGGTATCGAGCACTGACACAATAGCTATAGCGTTGGTACCCTTTGCAGACACGGTATACAGATTATACAGAGTGAGTTAGGGTTGAAGTCGCATTGTCGAGACTTTATATGATGTTAGCTTCACTACTGCAGGTTTACACATTCGTCTAGGGGATTTTACCATACTATTTTCCCACATTAAAGGACGTAATACCGGCTCCTACTGATGAGTCGCCATTAAGCACGAAACGAATGTGCACGAGATTGAACTTTCCAGTGATGCTGTCTTTGGTTTATCTTTCTGGTCAGAAGGTCTATAATATTTGATTATGATTAGCCAATATATGGCTTAATAAATTTTATTCGTGTTAATCAATTATACGTGCGCTTCTATTCATATTCGTTACTGATTTTTATATATGTATCACATTTATTAGCTGAAATGAATTGGTTTTAAACATAACATAATATACAGAAACGCTTTCGCGCCATCTTAGTAACTGAATGAATAAAGAAATAGAACACGTAGATTAAATTTTTTTAACTGGCCAAATGGTACACATAAAATGTACAGAAAGCATATATTTGCCCAGAAATATTACTAAATACCGATTCGCAATGGAATTAGATCGCCCCACGTATAAGTTAGTGCACCAAGAAATTGTTTTCGCTTACACAGCTCTGGTAAACACAAATTTATTGCAGTAGTCTTCAAATAAAGAAGTATGATAACAAACATGTCCCCAATTTAAATTCGTTACATTTTCATTGTTCTTTTATTTTACTTTATTGTATCGATTGGAGGATTTCATCCAGTAACACTTTTTGTAAAATGTCGTCATATATTAATTGTTATTATTAAGGTATTATGGTCTATCGCTCAGTTGGTAAGTGTTATTTCAAACAAAGTTTGCTTTAGCTTTATTTGTTAACTAAGGCAAAAGTTTCGATAATTTATCCACGCATTATTTGACAACTCGTGTATATAATTCATATTATTATAATCAATGTTACGTTCTTGATATAAACACATGACCCATTAATTACTTACATATGTCAGTATAAACTAAGAATTGTATAGTGTAGAAAAGGCAATTCATCCAGTAGACCGGTTTCGTCCTTATTGGGAACTCATCAATTACTGGCCAGAATTTGCCGCGGACAGGATACGAACCTGGGCACGTCTGCTTCGGAATCTGGTGCTCTAACCCCTGAGCTATCCTGTCGCACACTACACTACACACAATTTTCAGTTATATACTAGCTAATGTAACTCGGTATGTCTATTTTTCCTTTAGGTGGGGCTCATATGACATCCATTTAGACCCAAAGTTCCAACTAACTATCCACAGTCTGTAATTACTCAACAGACACCACAATACTTGGGGAAGTGGTAGGAACTTCGGGTCCAAATCGGTGCTTAATTAGTTCAACCTAAAAGAGAATTAGACTAACCGAGTTACATTAGTTAGTGTATTACTGAAAATTGTGTTTAGTGTAGAGTGCGGCAGGATGGCTCACTGGTTAGAGAACCAGATTCCGAAGCACACGTGCCCAGGTTCGAGCCCTGTCCGCGGCAAATTCTGGCCAGTACGTGATGAGTTACCAATAAGAACGAAACCGATGAATGGATGAGTTGCCTTTTCTATACTATACAATTCTTAGTTTATAATGATATATGTAAGAAATTAATGTATAATGTGCTTACATCAAGATTGCAACCTGCATTATAATAATTGTTATTACCTCCAGCGCAACCAATGTTCGTTAATTATGTAATTATGTTTACTTCCACCCATCCAAAATCGTTAATCTCACGAATAATTACTTTATTTCACATGGTGAAAACTTGAATTAAATTACAAACAATGCTCTTAACAAGCCAACAAGGATGTAAGCAATACACAAACCCACAACACGCACACCTACACAAACACTTAATATTGACATTTCAGCCTGATGCGGGCACATGCAAATTAAAAATCGGTAAAAGTTGTTTCCTCGGTGGGCGTACATGTAATTTTAATCTATTTTTAACTGAAAAATTAACGGTTTTAGACAGACACAAAGATAGCTGACGCGCGCCTATCTAGTGAGATGTCAGTAGTTGTTATAATATCATTCTGTGACAAGTATAAGTGAAGCTTTTTCAGCAAAATTTCTGAATTTCTTTATCAATAATTACTTTTGTGATGAGATATTGACGAATGACAATGTTTGTTAATGAGTATCAAAGGATATCCAAAAAAAATTTTGGCGCATAAATAATAAGAGCCTTTATCAGTAAAACAATAACCAGGTAAAAAACATTGATTGCATCATTAGCAATATAAACAATTTACAACAAGTTTGTGCAAATGAAATAAAGGTTAATCCCATTCTTATAACCAGTGGCATACCATAGAAAAATACAGTCAGTCACACGTACTGGCACGTTTCAACCATCTATAATATTCATCAGTACACAATGGCAATCTGACTGACGATGTTCAAACAGAAATGCATAAATTAGACATGGGTATTTAACCTTTATTAGTTTCGCAAATATTGTAACTGACTGGAAATGTCGGTTGTGCAATTTCTGTGCAGTCACGGACATAAGCTTGTTGCAACTTTTGCCACATTTATGTATGTTACACAATCAGCCTATCATTGATTGCATCGGTAGTAAAATGAACTATTTAAACTAAGTTAGTTTAAACTAGATAAACACCAATCACAGTACAACTAACGTCATTTACACCCACTGACATATTAAGACCATCCATGATAATCATTTTAAAACGACGGCAAACTGACTAACAAGGATTGATCGCTAACAACTAAAATACTTAGAAGAATCAAAATTTGTCTCTCACCCATATTAGTCTCATATCTAACGGAATTGTCTGTAATATTGGCTTTGCAAATTCATGCCATCATGGACATAAACTTATGCAGCTTTCGCCACATTTGTATGAGTTACTCAATTAAGCCGTCATTGATCACATAGGTAGTGAAAAAATCTAAATAAAGCTTGCGTACCTGAGCGAAACATTTATTCTATTAGTGGTTAAATATACATTAGTCAGTTTTCCGTTTTAATCTAGTGATGAATATAGAGGGTTGAAACGCATCAGTACGTGTACCTAATGGTGAATTTGATACGGTGTGCGACTAGCTAGGTAAACTGGTATTGATGTTAATTTTTGTCTCATAATCATTATTTTTTAAAAAATTATTGTCACCATTCATGCAATCATTGATTGTTTAATCAATGAATATTGCCATTATTTAAAGTAAGGTTGCGAGATCAGAATAAGCCTCTAGTCCCATATATATATATATATATATATATATATATATATATATATATATATATGTATATATATATATATATATATATATATATATATATATATATGCATTTTTCAGTATACACTAAACATTATACAAAATAGAAAAATAAATTCATCAAGTAGATCGGATTTTTTCGTTATAAATAATTATTCATGTACTGTTTACATTTTCGCCGCGAACAGGACTTGAACATGGACACAATTCTTTCGAAGTCTGCGACAATATACAACGCGCGATCCTGCCGCAAACCCCAAAATTTTCAGTTATAAACTAACTAATGTCTTTTGTTAGCCTTTTCTTAATTTGAAGCCTATGTGGCATCTCTTTAGACATAAATTTTCCACAAGCAATCCCCAATCTGTCATTATAGTACAGAAAGAACACTACCTGGAGAAGTTGTATTTACTTTAAAATTTATACAATAAAACGATAATTAATTGCGCTGGTGGTGATTTGAATTATATACCAATTTATGAGTTTAGTTCAGCTTCACAATCTTCATCTGAGAGATATTCAAATCAAAATCAAAATTTAGTATATAATTCGTATCACCGCCAGAAAAGCCACTTATTGTTTAAATATATAAATTTTCGATTCATTTCCCCTTCCTAAGTTATTGTAGTGCATTTTCTTTAAAGACAGAATGCAGGTGGATAGTTTCGAAATTTAAGTCTCAAGAAATGCAATATAGGCTCCATCTGAAGGATAAGCTCATCAACAGCATTAATTAATATTTAACTGCAAATTGTGTTTGGTATATGGCAGGATGACGCATTGGACAGTGTAGCGGACTCCGAATAACGAGTGCCTAGGTTCGAGCTATGTCCGCGACAAAATTCCGAACTGTAATTGAACAAGTACGAATCTGGTCTACTGGATGAGTTGATCTATCTACGATATACAATGCTTAGTTTATATTGCCAACTATATATATATATATATATATATATATATATATATATATAATGGGAACGGTGTTTATATCAAGCTCGCAACCTTGATTTAAATAATTCCCATCACCGCCGGTGCAATAAATGGTTGTATAATATTATCATTTTTCACTCGACTTCTGATTAACAAAGCAGTTTTATTAGTTTATTAGTATAGGTTATAACTCTTATTGGGATGATTTGTCAATTGAATATTAACAGATGTTTCGCCAAAGGAAAGCGTCTAGTTTCATGTGAAGTCGTAAAATTACTTTGCAATGGCATTTGCATTTAATTAGACAAAGAAATTTTGGTACGTTTCTGCAAATTTTTGTTAAGTTTTGGACACGCATTACATTAATATTATTATTATTGGAATGCCGAAAACTACCATTGAATAGGATTGTTTTTCCAAACGTTATACATTTATTTTTAAATATTTTTTGGCTTTAGACCAGTTATTAAATATATTTTCGAAAATTCATACAAAATATCTGAAGATAATTTACAAAAGTATTTATGGCTTTTTCTTTGCGTGTACTCGGTATTAAATATTGGAGTATCCGTTATTGAATTTCAGTTTCAGATTGGATAAAATGTGAAATTGAAGGGACATACTTATTTAGAAACAGAAATGAAAAGAATCTACTTAATCATTACCAGAAAACGCAGAATATATTTGAAACGGTTTTAACATGCATATTTACTGCACACAAATTATGCATTTCATTTAAGGTAATGCATTTTTCATTACTAGAAATTTTGTTGAAACAGTCGCTAATTACGTCATCAAAGATTGTGCAGGCATAAGGTGTTGCTCAACACATGTAGATTGATCGATCATAATAATAATATCCAAAGTAAAAGAAAAGTTCTCTTTAAACGCTTGTGTCAAATAATTTGGTGATCACAAATATGTAATAAGGCAACACATATTTGAAACCATGCACGAATTTTCTTTAGATGTAGCCATTAAAACAGTTTCTGATGCATTAGCAGTAATGAGTTAGCGATATATGAAATGCTATAGATAAACACACTGCAGCCTGATTTGTGCATACAAAAAAAACATTTTGGTGCAATATGCATGAATTGGATTTGATTTAAAAAAATATTGCTTGTTCCCTTATTTCTCGCTTTAAATCAAGTTTGCGAGCTTGAAGGAAACACCAATCCCATTGTACATAACAAGTCGTCGAACAACATAGCAAAACTAAGTTTTTAATAGGTATCTGGTTCTTTTGAACGCAATGACGTGATTAAGATTTCCGTATATTTCTACAGAGTATTTTGTAGATTGGAATTGATCACCATTATAGAAGATAGACTATGTGGACCGTTTGGCTAGTGGATGATGGAACAATTATTTAAGTTTAACAGGCATTGGCCACTATAGGTGTTTCACGTATCTGATAAAATATATATTTAACTTTACAAATGTGAATTGTATAGGTGAACATATTCAAAAAGAATATAAATTTATCCGCCAGCGTCTAATTTATACATCAATTAAATAGTGTTGTACTCGGATAGTGCACAAACTTTTAAGATTACGCAACTAAATATAACATTTGAAAACTGATCTGAGTTGTTGCCAACTCTAAAATTAAGCGCAACAAGTATACATTTTTATTTTTTAATAGCTTTTGAAATAAAAGTTAATGATAATACAGTACGCTTTAAATTTATTTGCAGGTAGATTAAATAGATATTTAAATTAATACGATTGAAAAAGGAGGTAATGAATATCTGTTTGTGACACAAAGGTAACTTTGAAGAAAATCACGTGCGTGATGCGTAGGAAGGAATGATTATAAAACTGCTTATTCGAATTGAATCACCACTTTTGCTGAATTTAAGCATAAAATGTAAATTCGCACTGGTATTAAATAGCAACCCATAACAGGAGCATATTTTTAGGTAATACATGTCGCTACTGTTAGTAACAACATCTGGTTTACGTAATTATATATATATATTTGTATGTATGTATATATATATATATATATATATATATATATATATATATATATATATATATATATATATATATATATATATATATTTGTATATGTGTATACCTCGTATCTCGGATTTTGCCTGTATCTTGAATAAAATATGGCCTGAGCTCCAGCTCATCTCAAAAAATCTTGTGTGTTATGCTGCTCGTATCTCAGGTACCACTATATATTGTTATATATATGTTAGGTTGCTCGTATATATATATATATATATATATATATATATATATATATATATATATATAAAATAAGTGTAATTAAACGGTGTTTGCACTTAAATGAGAAAAAATATTCAAATCAAGGTTGCAATATTTATGTAATACCAGCTTCATTTTATATAAAAATTTATCAGTATAAATTAAGCATTCTATAATATATAAAAATGTATTCGATCATTCATCCTTATTGAGAACTCTTCACGTAGTCCAGAAATAGCTGCGGACCGAGCTCGAATATGGATACGATTGCTTCTGTTGCTCTAATTACTGAGCCATCATGTCGCACCCTACACATAATTTTCAGTAATATACGAATGACTGTTTCTTCGTTAGCCTCTCCTTAGCTACTATGACATCTCATTAGTCATAAAGTTCTTTATTGGGAAATTTTCACGTTTTGTCCAGAATACGCCATGCAACCAATGTTTGTATAATAATATAAGTGTTCAATTAATAAACCACTTCTCCAGGTAGTGCAGTGTCTGTTCGATGATGACATATTGGTTGTGGTCAGTTCGAACTTTTGATCCAAAAAAATGTCATATAGGCTAAGCCTAAATGACAGTCTAACCGGGAAAACATATTTAGTATATAACTTAAAATTGTGTGTTGCGTGCGAAATGGTCGCTCAGAAGTTAAAACGACAGTTCGAAGCAGACATGCCAAATTTCGAGTCCTGTTCGTGGCAAATTCTGGGCATTACGTGAAGATTTTCAAATAAGGACGAAATCGTTCTACTTGATGCATTTCCTTTGCCGCCGTTTAAAATGCTTAGTTTATACTGATATATATATATATATATATATATATATATATATATATATATATATTGGGTTTGGCGTTTTAAAAATAATTTGAGCAGGGCTAAATATATTTAATATTCATGAAATCCAGGGAGATGATTTAATAGGCACAGGACATCAAACACCAGATAGGTGATAAATAAGTTTTTTAACTGATTCATTTGGTTTGCAAAAATCCTTATTTGGAAAGGTTGCACTTGGCTGTAAACAGAATTCTTAAAATTTTACATGTTGTTTAGTGTAACAACTAAAACTAAATAAGCCGAATATCATTTGTGTAGAAAACAACAAATGAAGAAGAATACTTTATATCTAGTGTGCCAGCAATCCAATTGTATTTAACCAGTCGTTGAACAACATAGCACGTTTAGGGCAAATTGCACGCACTGACGCGTTTCGACCTTCCTTGATCATTATCAGAGTACGACGGAAAACTGACTAGAGAGGATCAAACCGCAATGCATATATATATGGAAAGCAAAATTGTTCCTCGCTAGTCAGTTTACCGTTGTACTCTGATGATTATCATGGAAGGCCGAAACGCGTCAGTGCTTGCGATTGGCCGTAGTTTTGCTATGCTGTTCAACGACTGGTTGAATACAATGGGATTGGTGATAACTTTAAGCTCGCAAACATGATTTAAATAATCGTTCCCCCCACCCGCGCAATCAATGATTATTTAATTGAAAAATTAAGTAGAATCTTGTCAATCTTACTCAGATAAATGAAATAATACCGAATTCAAAAGTTTATCTAACCATCATGATATTTCTGCATTGGCATATTTGTCACTGAAAGAATAGGTCCTTAATAAATACCGGAATTGTGCGTCTGCTGTAAAGATTGCAATCTAGGTGTCTGTGTTCTAATTACCTTCAGTAGTTTGTGCTCGGCATTTCTGAACTTTCCCACAGTAAATGGGCTGGATAACTCAGTCAAAACGACCGTTTCAATTTTGTCCTCTGCATAACTTTTAATGTCAGTTACAATTTGCAGACGCGAAATCAGATCAATCACATCAGAAACATACTCAACGTGATCCATATCGACAAAGCCAAATCCTTTGTCTGAAGAAAGAATAATACAATCCGGTCTTTAGCATCTTGTCGTAAAGTAATCATGTGTGCTTTACTGAAATATGATTTCGTTAATCCTGACATGTTTCCATAGTGGATGAGGTTTGCCTTAAACCACAGTTTTCGTTCATTATTATTTTATTTTTAATCTGATTAAAACATAATTCAAACTTTTCTTCAGTTACTATTAGCGTTTAAATATTGTTTGTTGCGAAGAACTAATGTATATGCAAGTATGTATTAGGTGTTGCGAACCTAGTAACAATTAAACGAACATTGGTTGCGCGGGTCCAGATAACAATTATTAAAATCAAGGTTGCGGTCTTGATATAAACACCGGACCCATTAATTGCTTACATATGTCAGTATAAACTAAGAAATGTATAGTGTAGAATAGTCCTATTCTGCACTATACAATTCTTAGTTTAAACTGACATATGCAAGCAATTAATTGGTCAGGTGTTTATATCAAGACCGCAACCTTAATTATAATAACCTAGTAATAAATTAGATCAGTTGTGACCAGAAGGATAAACGAAAGGCAGCATGAACGGAAAGTATAATCCCATGCACATTCGTTTCGTGCCTCCTTGGCGACTCATCCGTAGGAGCCTGTATTACGCCTTTCAAACACTATATATTTGGTCCAAGTATGTGGAATAATAGGACGGTACAATCTCCTAGACGAATATGTAAACCTGCAATAGTGAAGCTAACATCATATAGTCTACAACAATGCGACTTTAATGCTAACTCACACTATATAATATATATACCGAGTCTGTAAAGGATACTAACACTATGGCCATTGTGTTGGTAACTGATACCTTTTTTGAAATCGATGAGTACCGGATACTAACACTATGGTTTCCGAGTCGGTACATGATACCAACCTGATGGATATAAATTTATGCTAAAGTTCACCCAAAGTGAGAATTAAAACAATTTCCGAACACCTGTTACTCCAGTTAAACCATACACTCTGGCCTTCATCGATATCAGTTATCACATTTCGCGGTAAGCATGACATCATTCAATTCAATATATTACAGTTAAATATTGTTTGTTGCGAAGAACTAATATATATGCAAGTATGTATTAGGTTTTGCGAACCTAGTAACAAATTAGTTCAGTTGTGACCAGAAGGATAAACCAAAGGCAGCATGAACGGAGAGTATAATCCCATGCACATTCGTTTCGTGCTTACTGGCGACTCATCAGTAGGAGCCGGTATTACGCCCTTTAACCACTATATATTTGGTAGAAGAATGTGGAATAATAGGATGGTACAATCTCCTAGACGAATGTGTAAACCTGTAATAGTGAAGCTAACATAATCTAAAGTCAACGACAATACGACTTCAATGCTAACTCACACTATAATATATATACCGAGTCTGTAAAGGATACTAACACTATGGCTATTGTGTTAGTAACTGATACCTTTTTTAAATCGATATATACCGGATACTAACACTATGGTTTCCGAGTCGGTACATGATACCAACCTGATGGATATAAATTTATGCTAAAGTTCACCCAAAATGAGAATTACAACAATTTCCGAACACCTGTTACTCAAGTTAAACCATTCACTCTGGCCTTCATCGATATCGGTTATCACATTTCGCGGTAAGCATGACATTATTCAATTCAATATATTACAGTTAAATACTGTTTGTTGCGAAGAGCTAATATATATGCAAGTATGTATTAGGTGTTGCGAACCTAGTAACAAATTAGTTCGGTTGTGACCAGATGGATAAACCAAAGGCAGCATTAACGGTAAGTATAATATCATGCACATTCGTTTCGTGCTTACTGGCGACTCATCAGTAGGATCCGGTATTACGCCCTTTAACCACTATATATTTGGTCCAAGTATGTGGAATAATAGGACAGTACAATCTTCTAGACGAATGTGTAAACCTACAATAGTGAAGCTAACATCATATAAAGTCTAGCACAATGCGACTCACATTACATAATAAATACGCGGAGTCTGTAAAGGATACTAACACTATGGCTATTGTGTTAGTAACCGATACCAACATTATTGTACCGAAAAGGTACATGGTACTAACACTATGGTTTCCAAGTCGGTCCATGATAGCAACCTGATGGATATCAATTTATGCTAATGTTCACCGAAATTGAGAATTACAACAATTTCTGAACACCTGTTACTCCAGTAAATCCATACACTCTGGCCTTGATCGATAATGTTGGTATCGGTTACAAACACAATAGCCATAGTTTTAGTATCCTTTACAGACTCGGTATAAATATATTATATAGTGTGAGTTAGCGTTGAAGTCGCATTGTCGTAGACTATACGATGTTAGCTTCACTATTGCAGGTTTACACATTCGTCTAGAAGATTGTACCGTCCTATTATTCCACATTCTTCGACCAAAATATATAGTGGTTAAAGGGCGTAATACCGGCTCCTACTGATGAGTCGCCAGTAAGCACGAAACGAATGTGCATGAGATTATATTTTCCGTTCATGCTGCCTTTGGTTTATCCTTCTGGTCAAAACTGAACTAATTTGTTACTAGGTTCGCAACACTATTAGCGTTTCTTTGTCAGGAATACAAAATATACGTCCATTAGCAAAAGCTTCATTTTGTAGAGAAATGAATTTTGTCTCTGGTAAATGTATAACAAACTAGTTTGGATCACGCGGTTTATTACAAAAATAATATTTCAGCTTTTCCGAATTTGCCTGTGTGATTTTAAAAAGCAAACTATGAAAATTATTCCATTACTTGAATTTCGCAATCATACGAAGTTTATTAAAATCTTCACGTGGATCATTCATATTTTGCGGACTAAAAATTGTATATTGTTTCCGGTTAATTTTTATGAGGATCGTTGTTTATTTTTTACGCAAACTTACTTTATGTGTTCTATTTCTTCAATAAATCCGTTGGTCAAATGGAGCGAAAGCGTTTCTTCAAAGTTTAAAAATGTTAAATCTTAGCCTCCTATAGTTGAATAAATGTTGCTTTTATATTAAAAATAAATTGACGAATAAGGATTTAGTGCAAGTTGTTAAGCTCTGCATATGACAGGAAGCTGATTTCATTGATGTCTTGCGCTTTCTACCCGTAATAGCATTCAGAATTGATTTTCGTCGAAATTTGTGAAAATCACACTCGTAGCCAATTTCCTAGGGTAGCTGTGATTTTTTACATTACTGTGCGGACAGTAATGAGTAAACAATAGAAACTTCATTTTTATCTCAGTTTTTGCAGATAAGAATCAAGTAGGCGAAAACAGACAGGTGAGTCATACGGCGTTTTAAAACGTACATAATTCTTTTATTAAGCGTTAATATGTCGAGTGAAATGATTCTAGGTAGAATGTAAGTCACACGCCCACGACTAAGCATGCCAGATAGCTTCTTCACAAATGACTAAAGTCTAGCTCGTCTTCCTGTGTGGCTAATGAAGCAGAACCTGAGCAACGTAAATTTATTTTCAGACAGATTCTTTGTTGTAAATGTTATTTTTTCCCCACCGTTCAGCATAAACTTCTAAATGCTGAATTCACGTTCGACAAGTTTTGTAAAATTAAGCGGAACTATACAAAATGCAGTGAAAATTATATTTTTCACCTCGTTATCTTATTCTGCGTGTAGGCAACGCAATTTATCCAGTAGATAGGTTTCGTCTTTATTTGGAACTTGTCATGTATGGTCGAGAATTTTCCATGGATGTGGCTTAAACTGGACTACGTTTGCAGCGGAATCTGGGCTCTTCCCATATAGAGAGGCCTATCTATTCATATATATATATATATATATATATATATATATATATATATATATATATATATATTCTCGTAGTTATTTTCGAGAAAGATATTTATTGTCTGTTTTAAATTCGATGAGTAATTGTTGTGATTGAATTTGTCGATGTAAGTAAGTTTTTTTCTAGCAAATTGTCGTGCACGCAGGAATTCGCAATTGTTGCTAAGGCAAAAAAAATAAAATTTTCCTCTAATTTTGGCGCGGAGTACATTTGTCTCCTAAATTAGGCCATGCATTCTGAATTACATTCATCCGCACATACGCATCTATACGCACACAGTATGTTACTGCACGAATATCTCTAGACAGAAAAATTCAGATGCTCTCTTGAATTAGGAAACAGTTCGATTGTTGATTGCATACTAACATAGTATTAGCATGATTTCTGTGTTCTCAGCAAAAACTAAACAGTTTATGCGTCTGCGTAAAGAATTTGTAAGACTTGAATAATGCCTAAAACCAGGTTTTAACCCACTCACATAATTCAGAAAAACCACCTCTAGTTATACGTGCTGACACGTTTCGAGCAATTCTTGATCATCAAAGGACCATCAAAACAAACTGTCTACCAAAAATCAAACTGCAACGTTTATATGATGCGGCGGCAATTCATAGCAGTCTCAAAAAAATGTTTTCGTCCGAATATCGACTACGAAATTTCAATGACGTTACTGTTTTCAGTTCTACTCAAATGCTTTTAAATGATCAAATTAGTTAAAAATTAATTTTAAACTATTTCTTCTGTGTCGAAATGGTTATCCCACATTAAATGAAAATTCTTTTTGAAATGTGCTGATGGATATTTCAATCGAAGCGCACTTTTCAAAATTCGTGTTTCATATTTCAACAAAATACCAATTTCTACACCGACAACTAAAAATAGTCTTTTAGCGAGTTTGTTTATATATCTCTTACGTTCAGAATTAATTCTATAAGGAGGGTGGATTTTAAAAAAGAAATTTCGAACGGTGTATCAAACATTAATTTCAAGACGAAGTCTTGGTGATTCTGAGATAATAATTTCGACGAAAAAATAATCTTAAATCAATGAACGAATGCCAACCTATGCCAAAATTTAAAAAACAATTATAAACATTACTTGATGGAAAATATTATTGCAAAAGAATTTTCTGATTATATATAACACAAATAATATTGTTTACCTCGATTAATTATTTCCATAGTTTGAAATTTCCATCTACTTCATGGCAAAATACATCTGAACTCCACCTTCTATTATAGTTTATTTAAATGCAAATTTAACCAATTAAATCAAGATTAGTTTCGCGGACGGTGATTTAAGTTACTTTAATTAAGGTAGTGATCGCAATATAATAACACCTGACCCAATACGTACATACGTCTGTCAGTATAAACTAAGTTTTGTATAGCGTGAAAAAGAAAATTCATCCAGTAGACCGGTTTCTTCTTTTATGGGAAATCATAACGTAATGTTCAGAATTTCCCGCGGACAGGGCTAGAACATGGGCTCGTCTGATTCGGAATCTTTTTGCTCTAACCACTGAGGCACCTTGCCTTCAACTACACACAAATTTCAGTTGTAAACAAGCTAATGTTCTTTTGGTTATCCGTTTCTTTGGACCTGAGGTTCCAACCAACCATCCCCAATCTTTCATTATAGTACAGCCAGCACGCTACATGAGGATTTTGTATTGCGCGTATAGTGAAAATAAATACTTTAATCAAGTTTGCGATCTTGATATAAACACTTGACTCATTAAATCCATATATTTGACTGCATAAACAAAAATTTCTCTGTTCGCGGCAAATTCTGTTTAGTACGTGGTGTAATTCCAATAAGGAAGAAATCGGTCTACTGGATGAATTGGCTTTTTTACACTATAAAATGCTTAGTTTATACTGGTAAGTGCGTGTACATAATGGTTCAGGTGAACATATCCAGATCGCAACTTTGATTTAATTTAATGTATACGTAACCGTTGGCGCGACGGATTATCGCAAAATTACTTGGTTTATGCTAGGCGGAGCGAAGTGAGTGTAATTACCTCCATCATATTGTATTTCCAGAAATGACACACTAATTGAAATATCCATAAATATTCAGTTAAGAATTGTGTCTTGCTTACCTAGAAACAAGTTAATGCCGGAGGGATTTGCCAGATTCAGCATGAGTAAAAGGTATTATCTAAACCATTTATGTGCTTTTATTGCTTTTTGCTAATTGTCCGATATTTCTTGAAAAGTGATAAAATGATATCGATGTTAAAATGTGTTCCTATTGATGAGTTTCCATTAATGACGAAATTCATATTTATAATGTTATCGTTGGAGACACGAGCAGTGTATCACAGTCAATGCAAAGACGCAACCTCATATATGCGAGAGAAACTATGTACCCAATTAAAAGAAGAACGCGGGATTATAAAGCTGAATGTAAATATGGGCATGGTAATCGATCTGACTATGTGTATCACAAATTGGGAGTGGAACATTCAATTAGCTGAGAAGATTGGCCATGTAAATCGATATTTAATCGAATTGCTTGAAAAATTGTTTATGAAATCCGTTGAAAGTCAATCATGAAATGAAGGAATGCATGAAAAACTTGCATAAAATTCAGGCGAATCGATTTGAATTACAGCACTTACGATTGACAGGAAACGAAGAATGAATGTTTCTGAGCAGGAAACTGGCTTTAGTAAATTTTGATAAAAATTTGGTTAAGTTTATTTTATTTGTGATATAATAAATTTTGTATATTTTAATCAATTTCATATATTAATTACATAATTCATTTTAGTTGCCTCGCTGGATCTATACCTTATGTTGCCTAATAGAATGTAACACTTTTTATTGATCATTTAATTTAACTATTGACTCTCCTTACGACATTGCTATGAAATTATTTCAGTAGGAAATTACCCAAATAATTGTCCAACCTCCAATTAATTTTAATTCCTTACTTTAGTAACTCTATTATCAGTACGTGTTGAGAAAATATTATTACAGAAATTTAAAATTAACGCATCGATATTATTTGCTACTTTCTAAGCAGTGGAGATATATGTGAGCAACACATTAAATAGTGAAGGTAACACAATTAGTCAAATGCGTGCAAATTTGAAATAAATGTAATCACTATTGATTTGCATCGATGAACACACGTGTGAATGGCATTATAGTTTTTATATTTCAATTTACCTTTGGTTTCAATACAAATGTTTAAGTGTTTTATGTTTTGTCAGTATAAGAGAGCCTTCAATCATTAATTGAATAATGCTTTTTAAAGTTCTACAGGCAGGTACATTGGTTAGAAGAGTCACTGAAATACTTGCTAACAAATTTCTTTTCATCATCTATTCATGCAGATGCACAAAAATCAAAGTCGTGTTTGAATATTTCATTTAAAATTTTTAAATAAACTTAGTTTGTTGCCATCAAACATCATATGATAAATAAATATAAGTGATATCTACAAAAGTTGTTTCACTTTGAGGCATTTTAACAAGAGTTTCGCTTTTCGAGTGAAGTAACTGTTTAATCTCATACCCTTTATGTCTTAATTATTGGTGTTTGAAAGAAGATTTTTTTCTCCCTTAGTTCCGTCAGTAACCATAGTGCTGTATAATGCCCAACGCAAAATAAAATGCCCAAGTTTTGAAAATATATTGTCCTATCATCAAACTTGGATTAAGGAGGCCAAAAGTCATCCTATAAATATAAATGGATAAAGCGTAATAGACTTGAGATTCAATAGTTGTAAAGCAGCATTTCCAAATAATGAAGACAGTCGTGTAATCGGACTGTGAATTGAAACCATAAAACAATATTTAATTGCATGGGTGTTAACAAAATTTACTTAAATCAATTTGTAAAATTTAAAATAAACTCAAATTCAATTTTATATTACAGGTCGCACAATATATCAAAATTACCGTCAATCACCTGTACTTACACGTTTGGACTTTCATGATTACAATCAGACCAGGACGGCAAACTGATTTACGAAGATAAAAACTGCAATTTTGATTTAATTTATAAAATGTATATATGCGATTATCACCTACTATTTTCTCACGTACATTGTGTTTGACAGGAATTTCGGATGCAAAATTTCTATAAAATCAAGAACATGAATGTTTTCAGCTTCCGGCACATGTAAATAATTTATGCAATTAAGCAAGCGTTAATTGTACAGGTGGTGACAAAAAACCGTGAAATCAGCTGTGGTAGCTGATATCTTCAGTCCAGTAAAATACGTGCGAGTCTACTTGTTGTGAGAGCCGCATATCAAATAATAATATTACATATGTGCATTGCAGTTTATACCTCGGTAGAAATTTTGCCATCGAGCAGTTACTAATAAGTCCTTAAAATAAATAGAATTAAAACCGAGTCAGATTTGTTGCCACCCACAAATTCAAATGAATACTCAGGATGTATATAAATGAAAGTTTGTAAAGTGAAGTTTAGTAGACTCGAAATTAATGGCCATTATCCGCTTTGTCATTAATGTGTTTTTTCTACCTAATTATATATATATATATATATATATATATATATATATATTATCTACTGCATCTAAATATGGTACCTACACAGTGGTTTTCCATATATGTTAAATTTTAACAAAATTGACAATTTTAATCAATTCTTTACACCAGATTCTCATATTTGCATTAATTTGTTTACGAAAGTTCTCAATAAGAACGAAACCGGTCTACTGGATGAATTGCCTTTTCTACATTATAAATTCTTAGTTAATATTGACATATTTATGTATATTATGAGACTGGTGTTTATATCAAGATCGCAACCTTGGTTTAAACGATTTTTCTTTCATTTGTTTGCTGTAAATAAATATAATAGTGTGTAGCAATTCTGCCTTCGTCGTTAAAGTGTATGCATACTACTTTGCATTCTCTTACATAAATAAATAAATTTTTGAACTTAAAGGGCATTAAATAGTGAGAAACATATAAATGGTAAACTATTAGATTAAAAGAAATGAATAATTGAAAACATTATTATTAAACCTATAAACTGCCTCGAGTTGAAGAACTATTTTTATTCTATGGCATTTTAAAGGGAGATTATAAAAAGCCAAGACCGTGAAACGATTAAGATTGTTGTTTCTTTGGGAGAACCTAAGTCGTTTATTACAGTATTTTCTCACTAAAAATGCTCATAATATCTATTAAACAAATTCGTCAACTTTAGACGGAAAACCCCTAGAACTGATACGCTGTATACACCGTTTTCAAGTAACTCATAATAAATAATCCATTTGAACATGAACTATTACTGATATGTTAAACGTATTACCCAGTTTCGACTTAATGTGAGATTGTCAATAATGGCTTAAGTTACGGTACGTTTTCATTTTGATAAAAAATCTGTAAAACTGTTTTCTCAAAACAATTAGAGCGTTTGGCTTCAAACGGCCATAAAGTCGATTGTCAGAATGACAAAAAATAAATCTAAAAATGTTTCCGCTATGAGGCCTATATACATTACTGCACAAACCGTAATTCTGCACAATTAAGTGTTCTTAAGATGTTTCCGTTATTTCTGTTTACATTTTATATTAAATCGTGTCTGGTGAAATTGTCTAAGTCTGATAGTGATTCGTGCAGATTCATGTATGTGCGTAGTAGAATTTACATAATGGTTTATACCGAAATTTACAGATAAAAGAGGATACAGTGTTTATTTTTAAATTAGTCGGATATAGATTGCGAAAATGGTATTACTTCATTTGAATCAAATTTGCGCAAATGTGATAAGCAAAAGTCTTATATTATTTGAATAATTAAACGACACAGAAAATCCATTGTCAGTATGATGCCATGATTAGTGTCGACTTTACATGATATTTAACGAATCACGGCGTTAAACTAAATCGCGAATGAGCCCAAGCATACATAATCGCACACAAAATCAAAAATGCGGCTCTCACGTCTAGAAGTTTTGAGTACATTGCTTTTAATTTTAATTTGGAATGCATGCTTTCCATGCGGTCACAAACATCACTATTTTGAAGATACTTGCACGCTTGAATAAATTATACAATTAAGCAATAACCGATTGTGTTCATAGAACTGACAAAATCAAAATTACAAAGATCGATGATGACCATTTAATAATTACGTCATACTGAGAGTGGTTTTGCTATGCTGTGCAACTAGCTAAGTAAAATACAGTTTTTAGTCACTTTAAGCACGCAAACTTGACTTGAATAACTATTATTACCACACGCGCAATAAATGACTGCTTGAAAAATAATTTATGCAAGACGTTAAATATTCACTAGTTTCATCCACTGTCAAACATATATTTATCACCGCTTTATTTCGTAATTCTTCATTTGTGAAAAGCTTATTATGACCTTGAGAGTGTTTTATAGTAATTCATTTGGTTATAATAGTCTGGCAGCTACAACTATGCGCTAATTTCTGTTAAATGTTCCACTAGCTTTTGTCAACCATCTCATTAATCCATGAATGAATTTTGAATTGTATACATAGAAACAAGTGACTTCAACTAGAACCAGAGGTATGTAGCAAAGTCAGCATGAAACGTGGTGGAATCCTATTGGTAAATGTGATTTTTACAACCGGGAAACTCATCCATGAATGATATGTTTTGCTCCAATATTGTGTAGATTATTGAAATAAATAAAAACGGAATAAGAGATTAGCAAGCGTCTACATGTTATATGCTGTCATTTAGGATTTTACATGTTATTATAAAAATGTTATGAATATATTCTGCTTAGATGCTATAATAAATGTAATCACCTTACGTGTTTTGGTTGAACAAACAAAACTGAAAGTTCGAATAGTAACAAATGCACCTGGCCACTTAGACCGAGAATCCTACCGCATTACATGATTCTCAGTTATAATTTTTAGTTAAAAGTATAATAAATCAGTTTTTCTTGTTATTATGTATTGAGATAGGCATTTTGTTTTTAGATATCTGCTAAGAATTTATATCCACAATATTCTGCAGACGCTTGTCTGAAGTACATTTCTTCGGGAAACTTATCTGCTCTTAACTTGCGATAATTGAATTGAAAATATGAACTTTAAGCGCAGTTTTGTCATTCAGTAGCGTGTCGCATGTCTGTGGTTTTTTTACCGAAACTTGAAAATTGCACATCGCATCAAAACGTAAATAGTTTCTAATGTTTGAACTGAATTGTTGTGAAAGGTAAATGCCAAGTTTAAAGTACTCTCGGCTTTTCATATATATATATATATATATATATATATATATATATATATATATTATATATATATATATATATATATATATATGTGTGTGTGTGTATGTGTGTGTGTGTGCATGTAATGTAATAATCAGATATATGCACATACGATGATATAAATTTACATCTAAATACATCCATTGTATTTTAGTTCTAAAAAATTCCTCATTAAAAGTAAAAGGCGTCCGGGAGGTTTTTGCACTCCAACTGATTCACACGAATGAATATGTTTTGTTAAAACTACATTTTCTAAGAATGTTGGCTGCCTTATAGTGAATTTATTTTGTAATTGTCCTCCTTAATTGCACTTTAACAAATGTAATGTTTATTTTAATGATTAAGATGGTTATTACTTTTATAGTTTCATTATACTCCAACAGTACTATTATCGTTTTTACAATCTTATTTTATTTAAATTTAT
Organism: Eudiplozoon nipponicum; assembly: GCA_029291075.1. Taxonomy (NCBI): domain Eukaryota; kingdom Metazoa; phylum Platyhelminthes; class Monogenea; order Mazocraeidea; family Diplozoidae; genus Eudiplozoon; species Eudiplozoon nipponicum. The sequence continues at coordinate 62,740 of JAQBSW010002763.1, read as the reverse complement.
AAAAAACAGATATTCTGGATAAGAGAGGTTACTTATTTCGCAAAAACAAATCAATTAAAATATTTATTCAGTTACAATCTTCACGAGCTCCCATTTAATAGGGCGGATGAGTAATAACCCCAATTTTCATTTCAATTATTTTTTATTCAGCAAATGTATGAGATATTCTTGATTTGAAATTTACCGCTGGGTGTGAGTATGTGTCTACGAGTAGGTGTGTTTCTCAGTGTATAAACTTTGTAATTTCCGAGATCTGGTTATTATTTGTTTAATGGATTATGTTTTAACCAGACTTTCGTTTTATTGGCTATAGTTTGCGTGAATTTAAACATAACTCTAAATAAGATTATTACGTTTTCACTTAATATAATGGAAAGCCATAAATATTTAAAATGAATAAATTTCGATTATGCTTCGTTAAATCAAGTTTGAGAGCTTGAAGTAAACACCAATCTCATTGTATTTAACCAGTCTGCGAACAACATAACAAAACTACCGCAAGCCGCAACGTACTGAGGCGTTTCGACCTTACAATGTACGCACGACTACTAGAGGTGAGAGCCGCATATCTAATTTTGCTTTCCATATATATAGGCAATGCGGTTTGATCCTCGCTAGTCAGTTTGCCGTCGTACTCTGGTGATGATCATGGATGGTCGAAACGCGTCAGTGCGTTGCGGCTGGCGGTAATTTTGTTATGTTGTTCGGAGAATGGTTAAATAAAATGGGATTGGTGTTTACTTCAAGCTCGCAAACTTGATTTAAAGAATTGTTACCGTCACCCGCGCAATCAACTATTGTTAAATTCTTTTATGCTTGTTTGAATTTACAAAAATAATTGCCTATTTATGTAAAAAAATCAAAATAATACATGGTGTTTTGCAAAAAGCAATTTATTTATATGATTAAACGAAAGTTGGTTTCGCGGGTGGTGAAAAAAAATTAAATCAAGGTTGCGATCGTGATATAAACACCTGTTTCATTATGTGCACCTATCTGTCAGTATAAAGCAAGGATTGCGAAATGTAGAGCAGGCAGTTCATATTGTAGACCCGTTTCGTCCTCATTGGGAACCTTTCATGTACTATTCATTATTTACCTTGAAAAGGGCTCGAACTTGGGCACGCCTGCTACGGAATTTGTTACTCTAGACACTGGGCTACACATTACGCACAATTTTTAGTTATATACTAAGCAATGCTTCTGATCATATACGAAATCCATTTACAAAACCATTAATTCATTCATTTTCGGTCATATTTTACAAGAGGAGAGAACTGCGGACCGGGTTTGACCTTACAAACATTTGGTACGGAATAATACAGCGTCTTTCCACTGCAATGAAATTCAGGCAATTCCTGAAGTTCTAATTGTTATTATCGCAACTAGTTTGTTCATTAAAAACAAATGCTATGCCAATGTGGCAATCGACACTTAGTTAAATTGTTGTGAATGTATCTCGTTTGTGCATGTGTTAATGGTTTGAACCCATCTTTGCTTTAAATGGAAAATGAAAGGTAATTGAAAGGTGTACTATCAACTAACTGTGGAAATACATCGTAGCGGTGAATCGAGACGTAACAGTAACTATAGATTTTTATTGCATAACGTTAAACTGATTTATGTCTTTCATTATCTAAATAAGTCCTGTACAAATAAAATATAAGTGTTATTATAGTGTCGATCTGAATCTTCTACGCATTAGCATTACACGCTTTTATACAGAAAGAAATATTAATACGTAAAATTATCAAAGAGGAAGTCAGATTCCGTTGGCCAATGATATTTTTTGTCATGGCGTACTTTAATGAAAGACTAATTAACCCAAAGCGTATATTTAATATTAAAATTTTAATTCCGATTTCCCTTTTTATTAACAACTGCACTGCGTGACATTGAAGAAAATAGTGTCACTCAAAAGATTGGAGGATGTAATTAAAATATATGTTAGAATAGAAGAGAGACTGTAATGGCGAGTCAGCTAGAGCATGAAGAAAATAAAATCTCGGGTTCAACTAAGGTCGTTGAACAATACATAATCTGAGGTTCGAAGAAAAGAACACCAGAAATTTGATTAAATTAGAAAAGCTCATCCTTAATGGAGTGGGACCGTTTCGTTTCTTGCATCTGAAATTCGAGCAATGCCATGATTTATTCCATATGACCTTCTCAGTTGACATATTATCTAACTTATAATTATAAAATGCAACTGATTAGACGTACTACCACGTTGATTGGAACTCTAACAGGTTCCCAAATAACGAAATAAATATACTGAAATCCTGTTTTATTAAACTTTTAATTTGCATGCAATTCGCGGATATCTTGACGTTGATTTAACGCTATTCATCTCGAATCCATGTTGTTATACGTTACGTTCCTGCTCGCAGTAGTTGGGGCTTATATTTAGGCATTAAAATTAAAGCTAAGTAAGAATAATTCAATTTTTATCTTATGGTTTGTTTAGATTGTAAAAAATATGTTACATCTTTGTATTCATTATCAGGAAGCAAATTTTTCTTCTTCGCTAGTTCAAGTAACCTCTAACCTTGATGCATTTTAAATCAATTTTAAAAAATGATTTTTTTAATACATTAAATTTGGGTAGGCCGTCTTTTAACAACGTGAACAAGACGCCATAATTAGCAAAAACGACTTCTTAAGTGTTTCCTATATAAATTTACTTATTTCTTCATCTTAAATTCTTGCATAACACGCAATAGCTTATTGAGTTGGTTTATGGTCTTTTGTAAGATATTATGTGGTCAATTTAGTTAGAGCAAGTATCTGTTTCATAGAGTGTACCCGAAAACTGGTTAGAACTAATATGGCTATAATGGTTATTTGATTTACCGTATGAGTATGGCAATAGGTTGAGACGTTGGATGAAATTCGAGTTTTAACATTCTTAATTATAAATTTGTGAGTTTGGAATAAACGACAATCTCAGTGAAACTAAACTTTCGCACAACCTAAAAAATCAATCATCACTTAAATCAACTGACGCGATTCGACCTTCTGCGCTTATCCTCAAAGCACGAGGACAAACTGACTTACATCGATTAAAGCACAATTTATAAATAAATTAGGTTAAATCAGTTGTGCTGATCAAGTCAAACGTTTTACTCGAATTTCTAATAAAATTACTTTTAATGATGTAAAAGTAGATGTGGTCAAATGAAGCGTTTAATTGTTCAAATTTTATACATAAAACATATTAAGCTTAAATTTTACTACGGTGGTTTTAATTTGTATTTCAATCTTGAAAATTGAAACAAATACTCTTCAGTGTTCTGAGGCAAGAAAATACATCGACATATTTCACCGGAAACGTTAAAGTGTAAAGCTGTATGCATTCAGATGTATAAAGTACTTTGATTCTTTTTAATGGAATATTTTTTAATCGCATAATATTTCTGTTCAAGTGACTTTCTGTTTGAAGGTCAAGTTGAATAATAAATTTTTTAAAACTGGCATTCACTCAAAATTAAAGCCAGAATTGTACAGAGGAAATCAAAGGCATACCACTGAAATGATAATCAAATTCAACAAATATTTTCATTAATCTCAAATCAATTTTGAAAAACGATTGTAAGTTCTTTATTCAAGTATGTTTCAATGGAAATTTGTAGATTTTAAATTTTAGAAGTAAGCAAAGCAGGTGAATGAGGAAGTAGCTGATTTGTTAACTCTACGTTATAAACATGCTAATGTAAAAATATCAAATTATATCTAAATTGCATAATTTGTTCAGAAAGAGAGATCGGATGAACTACCTTTAAACAACGGTAGTATTTATTATGTATTAGGTGTTGCACACTTATTAACAAATTAGTTCAGTTGTGACCAGAAGGATAAAACAAAGACAACATGAACGGAAAGTAAAATCTCATGCTCATTCGTTTCGTGCTTACTGGCGACTCATCAGTAGGTGCCGGTATTACGCCCTTTAACCACCATATATTTGGGTGAGGATTGTAGGATAATAAGACGGTACAATCTCCTAGACGAATGTGTAAACCTATAATAGTGAAGCTAACATTATATAAAGTCGCGGAAATGCGATTTCCACGGTAACTCATTCTATATAATATATACCGAGTCTGTAAAGGATACTAACACTATGGCCATTGTGTCAGTAACCCACACCAACATTATAGTACCGAAAAGGTACAGGGTACTAACACTATGGTTGCCGAGTCGGTAAATGTTACCAACATGACGGATATCAATGTATAGTCCAGTTAACGGAAATTAAGAATTACAGATATTTCTGAACACATGTTACTCCAGTAAATCCATACACATTGGTTTTGATCGATATCAGTTATCACATATCGCGGTAAGCATGAAATCATTGAATTCAATCTATAACAGTTAAATACTGTTTGTTGAGGACAACTAATATATATGCAAATATGTTTTAGGATTTGCAAACCTAGTAACTTTCCGTTCATGCTGTCTGTAGTTTATCCTTCTGATTACAACTGAACTAATTTGTTAATAGGTTCACAACACCTAATGCATACATGCATGTATATTTGTTCTCCGCACCAAACAGTATTTAACTGTTACATATTGAATTTAATGATTTTATGCTTACCGCAAAATGTGATAACTGATATCGATCTATACAAGAGCGTATGGATTTACTGGAGTAACATGTGTTCAGAAATTATTGTAATTCTCAATTTCGGTTAACTATAGTAAACCAAATTTAGATATGCGGCTCTCACCTCTAGCAGTCTCGCACACATTGAACTTGACTGGAAATGTCGGCTGCACAATTTCTATGCAGTCACGAACATTAACTGTTTGCAGCTATCGCCTACATATACATATATATATATATATATATATATATATATATATATATATATGTATATAATCATTACATTTTAAAAACAGGTTAAATTAGAAACTATCAATATATATATATATATATATATATATATATATATATATATATATATATATATTTATTTATTTATTTATAGTGTGGGTTAGCGTGAAAATCGCATTTTCGAGACTTTATATGATGTTATCTTCACTATTATAGGTTTACACATTATTCTAGGAGATTGTACCGTCATATTTTCTTACATTTCTTACCCAAATAAATAGTGGTGAAAGGGTGTAATACCGGCTCCTACTGATGAATCGTCTGTAAGCACGAAACGATTGTGCCTGATTAAACGAAAATTGGTTGCGCGGATCGTGATAACAATTAATATAATCAAGGTTGCGGCCTTGATATAAACACTTGACCCATTAATTACTTACATATGTCAGTATAAAGTAAGAATTTTATAGTGTGGAAAAGACAATTCATCCAGTAGACCGGTTTCGTCCTTATTGGGAACTCATCATTTACTGGCCAGAATTTGCTGCGGACAGGACTCGAATCTGGACACGTCTGCTTCGGAATCTGGTACTCTAACCACTGAGCCATCCTGCCGCACACTACACTGCACACAATTTGCAATTATATACCAACTAATGTAACTTGGTTTGTCTATTTTTCCTTAAGGTGGAGCTCATGTGACATCCATTTAGACCCAAAGTTCCAACTAACCATCCCCAATCTGTTATTACTGAACAGACACCACACTACATGGGAAGTGGTATTGAAATAAACATTTATATAATTAAACGAACATTGGTTGTGCGGATGGTGATAACAATTAGTATAATCAAGGTTGCGGTCTTGATATAAACACCTGACCATTAATTACTTACATATGTCAGTATAAACTAAGAATTGTATAGTGTAGAAAAGGCAATTCATCCAGTAGACTGGTTTCGTCCTTATTGGGAATTCATTATGTACTGGCCAAAATTCGCCGCGGACAAGACTTGAACCTGGGCACGTCAGCTACGGAATCCGGTGCTCTAACCATTGAGCCATCTTGCCGCAAAATACACTGCACACAATTTGCAGTTATATACTAACTAATGTAACTTGGTTAGTCTATTTTTTCTTTAGGTGGAGCTCATATGACGTGCCCAGGTTCGAGTCCTGTCCGCGGCAAATTCTGGCCAGTACATGATGAGTTCCCAATATGGACGAAACTGGTCTACTGGATGAATTGCCTTTTCTACGCTATACAATTCTTAGTTTAAACTGACATATGTAAGTAATTAATGAGTCAGGTGTTTATATCAAGACCACAACCTTGATTATAATAAATAATTGTGCATGAGATTAAACTTTACATTCATGCTGTATTTGGTTTATCTTTCTGGTCACAACTGAACTAATTTGTTACTAGGTTTGCAACACCTAATACATAATTGCATATATATTAGTTCTTTGCAACAAACATAATTTAATTTGAGTGAGCGCTAGAAAATTATTGCGACTCAAATGTAATAGCCGCAAAAACACAGAAAAACTACCTACAGTTACATGTGCTGACGGCTTGCGGTCTTTGTTGTACATCCTTCGAGCACGAATAAGAATTAGTTTATGGAAGACCAACTGAAATTTATAAAAGATAGGTAAATCCGGAATTTTATTAAAAGCCTGAAATTAATAATCGATTCCAATGCGCTATTACTTGAACGACATTATTTTTTGTTCGACACCTGCGAGTAGCAAGCCAAAATAATATTGATGACCCTCGAAACGTAACATAATCATGTTTTAGTAAACGAATTAGCTTAGCATTAAAATACCTTGAAGTACGAACCCCATAAACAAAAGGCGTATTTAATAAATTAACTTAAATTTAAGCAATAGTTCATATCACAAGTTATCTTATCAATTAAAAATAGACTAACCAATTTAAATTAGTTAGTATATAACTGAAAATTGTGTGTAGTGTAGTGTGTGACAGGATAGCTCAGTGGTTAGAGCACCGGATTCCGAAACAGATGTACCCGGTTTCGAGCCCTGTCCCAGGCAAATTCTGGCCAGTGTATGATAAATTCCCAATAAGGACGAAACCGGTCTACTGGATGAATTGCTTTTTCTACACTATACAATTCTTAGTTTATACTGACATATGTAAGTAATTAATGGGTCAGGTGCTTATATCAAGATCGCAACCTTGATTATAATAATTGTTATCACCACCCGCGCAACCAATGTTTGTTTAATTATATAAATGTTCATTTCAATACCACTTCTCCATGTAGTGTGGTGTCTGTTCAGTAATGAAAGATTGTGAACTTTGGGTCTAAATGCATGCCATATCAGATCCACCTAAAGGAAAAATAGACTAACCAAGTTACATTAGTTAGTATATAATTGAAAATTGTGTGCAGTGGTTAGAGCACCAGATTCCGAAGCAGACGTGCCCAGGTTCAAGTCCTGTCTGCGGCAAATTCTGGCCAGTACATGATGAGTACCCAACAAGGACGAAACTGGTCAACTGGATGATTTTCCTTTTCTACACTATACAATCTTTAGTTTATACTGACATATGTAAGTAATTAATTGGTCAGGTGCTTATATCAAGATCGCAACCTTGATTATAGTAAATGTTATCACCGCCCGCGCAACCAATGTACGTTTAGCCGTTTATTATTATGCATATGCGTCTCGGGTGTGTAAACCTCTCTTAACCACAACATTTTGGTATGCTTTTTTTAGATGAAGATCTAACTTATGTCGTAGCACGCATTGCATTTTTTGTAGATGCTTAAGTTGTTTGGTATGTTAGCAAAAATGTAATTAAATATCTATTTGTTGTGCGTTAGCCCTCGTAACCGCTAAATTCTAATTATGAGAAAATTAAATATGATCTTTAAATCTACTGTTAAAACAAATTATCCATACCATAAGCAGCGAATGTACTTCTCGTTGAATGTATGGTACCAATTTTGCATAAATAATTAAGAAAAATGACTATTTATATAGACTGCTGTCATTTTACCTAGGTCACATACATTTAGAAATGACTTTTTAAAAACGAATTACTACTGTGCATGTCTTAAATTTTATTAGTGTCTCTTCTGATTGTATTTCTTTATAATAGGTGAATAGAATATAGTCGGGATGATGTGCACAATTAATAAAATGTATTTCCCATATCCCTGGTAGTATACCTCAGACAAGCATATTGCATTTATATTATGTCTACTAATGCAATATATGGATGACTGAAAATAATATGAAAAATTTCTCTTTAATTTCAGTAATTTATCTGGCGATGCATAAACTTTCTGTATAATGAAAACGAGACATTTCGCCAGACGAAGTGGCGTGTCCCTTTTATTTTGCATTTTGTCTACGAGCTCCTTCAAATAAGCTAATGGCAGATTAGGGCCCAATTTACTATACTATGCAGTTCCTTAAAAATTAATGACAACGGTCTGACCAAATAAAAAATATGTTAATCCAATTTTTGATCTAAACTAGACAAAATTGCCCATTTTAACCAATCGCAAAACATTTAAAAGCTATTTCCTATTACACATGTATGCACACTTAGAACTTTATTGTTTATCAAGTAAAGTTCATGTTTTCTAAGCGTTATCGTCAAATTTTAATTTACAACGGTTGTCTGATATGGACCTTTAATAAACTGATTTTAACTCAATCATTCTATTATAGCGTAACTCAAATCTCAAAGTGTATGACGTCCTTTATTCACAGAATCCGAATGCAAATTTATTTAAGTAGAGGCGTTCAATATTGGTACCTGAAGTCCTCCGCGCATTGATGCCGGGAGTCCAAAATCAATGTCGATCATTCCTTATTGTCCACAAATCGAAATCCCAGTTCGGGCTTCATCTTTAATCTTTTAGACGCATGGTACTTTTTCACGCACAAATTATTGCAAATCTGGTATTCCCGTTCAAAATTGAACTATTATTATTCAGTTTAAACATTTCAAGTCAGAGATAGTTACAACACGCCATGCACGTTAAAGTAAGACTCAATTGAAGACCTATATTTAATCTCCAACAAGCAAATAGGCACACACAACCATATACATGGGTTTGTGTTATTAGAGGAATACTGCAGCATTATCCTGCGTATGGGTGGTCTCACAATGTAGCTTATACGTTCATGAATGTGTACCTGACAAACTCAATTCTACTCGTGGAACTGGTCGTGTGTGAGGTGCAAATAATGAGTGAACTCCTTCAATATTATAATGCAAGTATATAATCACAGATGTTGTGGATATATATATATATATATATATATATATATATATATAAAGCCATTAATCCAGAACATTTCCCTCAAGATCCTCCGTTCATTATGTGTGTAATTCATATTTAAATGTTTCTGAGTTCTTTATATTATTGACGTTCGAATGCCTATTATCGCACCATAGCGATAGTTTGGACAGAATTTTAGAAATATACCCGAGTAAGTGTCTATCCTATAATAACCTTTTCCAAATTATAAAATTAAATATTAATTGATTGCATGGGTATTGATAACAGTTACTTAAATACTGTTTGCCAGCTTGGTATGAAGTTAAATCGCAGTGAATTTATCCAGTCGTATATGATAGAAAAACTACTATCGGTCACAGGTGCCGCCGCGTTTGTGTGATCATCATCAGAGCACGAAGACATATTAACTAGGGCAGTCAGACCACATAGCATATATAAAATCGTAAAATTATATATACAGATCTCATCTATAGTACTGTTGCATACATTATACCTGACTGGAAATATAGGCTACACAATTTCTAGGTAGTCCCAAACATTAACGCTTTGCAACTTACGCTATAAATATATATATATATATATATATATATATATATATATATATATAATTAGGAATAAAGAACACATTAATAATAAAGTGGATAAAGGCCATTTATTTCGTGAATACTAATCATCTCTTATACAATCATACATATTTATACATTTTGGGTTTTCAATTGATTATGCTAGTGGTAACAACTCTGACTCGTTTTTACTGCTGTTTCTTGTTTTGGCTAGTTGGTGAGTGTGTATGCGTTTGTGTTTGTGTGTATGCGTGTTTGCATATAAAGGTCATTCTCGCAGTATTGCAAAGTGATGTCTGAGATCTGGTCATTATTGTTTTGATGGCTTGAGAATTAATCATATGTGTGCATTGTTCACTGTTACATGTACAAGTGCTTTTTTCCCAGTGTAGTTGATCGTTTCACGTTGTTGCGAAAATTTATAATTTCCACATGGTAACAGCGCCAGTGTGGACTGCAGTGTTACACGCTCATATTGTTTGGAAACTTCTGTCACCGTATGCGCCTCTGTTATTTCCACTTCAGTTTGTTGACAATCCGATTGTATGTTTGTTGATTCTAGTCGAGGGCCTGTTTGTTCTTGGTTGGATACTAGTAGATTGTTGTTGAATTTTGTTATTCTTGGCCAGTCGATAAGGATATCATGTTGATGAAACTTTTGAATATTAAGGTCAGGTGCTTGTTGTTTTATATATATATATATATTATATATATAAGAAATACGATTAAAAAATCACTGGCTGCGTTGGTGGTGATAATAAACATTTAAATAAAGTGTGCCAGCTTTATATCAACACCAATAATTCTTTAAATCAAATTTTCAAGCATGAAGTCACCAATCCCATTGTATTTAACCAGTCGTCGAACAACATAAAAACTACCGCCAGCCTCAACGACAGACGCGTTTCGACCTTCTATGATCATCATCAGAGTACCACGGCAAACTGAATAGCGAGGAACAAACGACATTGCATATATATGGATAGCAATATTAGATATGCGTCTGCCACCTCTAATAGTTTCGCATACATTGAACTTGACTGTAAATGTCGGCTGCACAATTTCTATGACGCTTATCCATTTTTGCTTTCCATATATATGGGCAATGCGGTTTGATCCCCGCTAGTCAATATTCCGTCGTACTCTGATAATGATCATAGAAGGTCGAAACGCGTTAGTGCGTGCGACTAGCGGTAGTTTTGTTATGTTTTCTGACGACTGGTTAAATGCACTGGGATTGGTATTTACTTCAAGCTCGCAAACTAAATTTAAAGAATTGTTGCCATCACCCGCGCTATCAATTATTTTTTAGACACCAATAAAGTTGTATTTAAGCGATCACAAAATATGACAATATTAACGACAGTCCAGCATACTCAAAATCTGTACGTGTGGCTGATGGTTAATTTGCCCTTTGTACGTCTATTAAAATACAATAGGATTAGTTTTTATAATAAGTTCGCGTATTTGATTTAAAGAATTGCTATCTCTACGCGCGCAATAATTGATTGCTTTATTTTATATCTTATATGTTTTAAAAGCTGAAAAAAATAATGTTTGTGACTGAATAAAATTTGTACAGACGAAATTTTTACTATACATGTGAGACTATTAGAGGTAAGAGCTGCATAGATAATTTTGTTTTTTTAAAATACTCATCGCAGTTTGGTCCTCGCGTGATGATTTGCCGTCGTGCTATGTCGATGATCATGGAACGTTCCAACGTGTCAGTAGTGCGACTGACAGTAGTTTTTCTGTTGCGCATCTAGGTAAATACAATTGAATTGTGTCCTGTATCTAGATCGCCAACTAGATTTATAGAAACAATGAATTATTTGCTGATCTGAGATCGTTCCGTTGACGGTAGCTAAAACATTTTTTGATCAGATGCTTGTGGAAGTTATCATTCGTTCAAGCTCGTGTTCTTGAACATAATCAATGCGCATACAGGCCAAACAACCGGTTGGCGATTAGAGACTTAGTAGAGTCAACCGCGCACTCAACCGTGTTAAGATTCCTGATCGATACCTGACAAGCAATGCAAATTATATAGTCAACGAGGTAGTCAAACACAAATATCTAACTTTACTTGACCATTAATAAGCTTGCAAATCAGATAACAATCGAATGAGAAAGAATAGCAAATACTGCTGTCATTACTTGTATGCCATTTGGTTTGTGAATTGCGTCACAAACATTGCACAGTATTAAACTAACATTGACAGCCAGAGCGGTGATAACAATTACTCTAATCAAGGTTGCGATCTTGATATAAACACCTGGCCCATTAAGTACATACATATGTCAGTAAAAGCTAAGAATTGTGTAGTGTAAGAAAGACAATTCATCCAGTAAGTCTTTTTCGTCCTTATTGGGCCCTCATCATGTACTGGCCAGAATTTGCCGCGAACACTGTTCGAACCTGGGAACGTCTGCTTCGGAATCTGGTGCTCTAACCACTGAGCTATCCTGTGCGGCAGGATAGCTCAGTGGTTAGAGCACCAGATTCCGAAGCAGACGTGCCCAGGTTCGTATCCTGTCCGCGGCAAATTCTGGCCAGTACTTGATGAGTTCCCAATAAGGACGAAACCGGTCTACTGGATGAATTGCCTTTTCTACACTATACAATTCTTAGTTTATACTGACATATGTAAGTAATTAATGGGTCAGGTGTTTATATCAAGACCGCAAACTTGATTATAATAATAATCATTACATTTAACCAGTCGTCGAACAACATAGCAAAACTATCGTCAGTCACACGAACTGACGCTTTTCAACCTTTCATTATTATTGTCAGATTACGAAGGCAAATTGACTAGCGAGGATCAAACTGCAATGAATATATATTGAAAGCAAAAATTAGATATGCGGTGCTAAACCCTAGTAGTCCATTTTACTTGACTGAAAATTTCGGCTGCTCAATTTCTATGCAGTCGCGAATATTACTTGTTGCAGCTTTCGATATATATATATATATATATATATATATATATAGGTAATAAAATTAAACAAATATTTATTGAAAAAAATACTAGCCTTCATGTAATTAAGAAGAATTCTATATTGAAACTATCAACAGACGCTTCTGACGTTGCCCGGGGCTCTAGACCGAAGCAAAATTGCGAGGATGAAACTGCGCCCAGTAGCATTCTACTCCAAAAAACTGAGACCGGCTGTGAAACAGTATTCAGCTATGGAAAGAGAAATAGTTCCCTTGCACAACGCCTTCCGTCACTTTCAACGGTATCTCTTATATCACCCCTACGAATCTAAAATGGATAATGCATTGTTAATGAAGGTCCTCTATATAATTTTGTCAGAATTCCACACAAATTCTCTGCTGCACTGTGTTTTATTTTACCATTTGTTATCTTAAAATCAAAGAAAATCTGGTAGGAGGCTGTTTAGCTCGCTTTAAAATAAACTCATTAGTGCACCCTAATGCTAAACTGTCAGCATGAAAAGGCATTCAGTCGAAACGAGCAACAGCCAGAGAACTTACTTCATGGCGATTTAAATTGCCAGATCATTTTATGAGTTTCAAGCTAAGTGATGCAAAAGTCATTGAAAACAAAATTAACAGAGAAATGGTCAGCTAATTTTGGCTCCACCAGACTAGGCGCGCCGAATTTGAAAAATACCTTTATTTGATTTATCCTGGTGTAGGTGGTGCTAGAGCTTTGCTGAAAAACGCTTCTTCTGGCCGACAAATTGACGTAACATTAACGACCAGATTCAAAAGTTAAAACGTCTTCTGTCATACGCACTCTGAGTTTGGCTGTTTACAGCTGCTTAAAACTCGTGTCAGAATTATGCCCATAGACATCATTGCCCTTCCTATGGTTCGAGACTTCCGTTATTGCATAAACATATTTGATCTTCTTATAGGATGACTCGAATTAATATCGTTAACTAGACAAGGAACAGAAACTATAATCTACGCGTTTTTTCTTTAATGGGTGAAAACATGTATTGTACTACACGTAGACGGTACAGATTGAGGTGCGAATTTTTTGACACGCACATTTCAAGTAAAGTCAGAATTCATTAGAGTTGGTGTGAAAAGTACGATAGAGCTAAATCCTAAGTGCAACACTTTAGTTGAGTTCGTACATCACAGGTTAAAAGACACGTACTATGCCTCCAATAAACAATTCGATTGACAATTGTGCTAACATGTCAAAATTAAATGTTACTCGATAAAACGGGCAAGTGTTTTCTCCCCATATGTATCGTAGGTTTAAGCACTCGGCCAACTTAAAAATTATCTGAGTCCAAAATATTGAAATAAACGGAAACATATCTAAACAAAATATTGTGCAAGGCCTTGAAAGCTCAATTAACTATATTTTTATAGTATTGTTTTCCTATATCTCGGGATTATTCAGACAACGTAGTGATGTTTCACATTCACCAGACTAATGTAAATATATCAAGTAACCTTCAAACAATGAAAAGCATGTATGATGTATAAAAAGCAAGTCACCAGTAGATAGGATTAGTCCTTGTTAGAAAATCGTCATGTATTACCAAATTTTTTCCGCCGGCAAAGCTCGAACCTGGACACGTCTGCTTCGAAACCTGTTGATCTCACAACTGAGCCCGCACTGTTCGCGGTAAATTCTGGGCACTACATGGAGAGTGTCCTGTAAGGACCAAACTGGTCTACCGGATGAACTGCATTTGTACATGCTTGGTTAAAAATGAAAAAGTTGTGCTTATATTGGTTCTGCTGTTCATATCAAGTTCGCAGCCCTGATTAAAATAATAACTACCGCTTGCGCAACCAATTTTTGATTAGGAAAGGCTTGTTAAAATGACTGACAACCTTCTAGCTAGAGATTGTCTGTTATATATATATATATATATATATATATATATACAGGTTCTTTGATATACGAGCTGGAGCTCGGACCATATTTTCGTTCAAGATACGGGACGCTCCGGAAACACGGCTCGTATCTCGGATTTGGCTCGTATCTTGAACGAAAATATGGCCCGAGCTCCGGCTCGTATCTCAAAAAACCCGTATGTTAGGCTGCTTGTATCTCGAGGTTCCACTGTATATATATATATATATATATATATATATATATATATATATATATATATATATACTAACCTACTTCATCCTTATGCTATTCAAACCGGCTACATTACTAAGAGCCTCTTTATACACGCTATTTCTATAATATATCGAAAACAAACGACACATTTAAGGTCATAGACTTTAAGAAATTTTTATCTATTAAAATATATTAAATCACCAATGTCATAAATATATTAAATTTATTTGTGCGTGTTTGATGATGTTAGATTAATCGAAATGACTTTTCTATTTTGTGAACTATGCTTAGTAAATCTGAATGAAGTTCGAAAATCCTTTTTAAATAATTATTTGCACTATTATTTGCTAGCTATATGAGATGAACTAACATTCAAACATTTCACTTGTAATACATTTCCACAAGCCAATTCTTAAAAAAATTTCTGCAGACAAAGTAAATTATAAATATTTTTCTAGATCTTTGTGTGCTAATATTTCGGCTTTTACTTTCGAAATCAATTTTAAATAGCCGCATATCCATCGAATTCTAGACAATTAACGGTACCAGTACAAATTTCGTTTATTTGTTTTTATTCATACTAATTGATAGATAACATATCAATTATTTGCGTTTCACTACATAAACGTGCATCCTGAACGTGTGTGTATGTGTATGTCTAACTGATAAATCTTCGGTTAACATAAGAATGTAAATGGTCTTACTAAAGCTTACTCTTTATTGCATATGCATTTACATTTATGTTCTCTTACCAAATTATGCTAAATGAAATGCGAAAAGGTCTACAAACTTCACGCTTATATGTATTACATTCTTTTTTCTAAACTAGCAACATCCTAACCTGTCATTAGCTATAGATAATGATATAACAATTTATGCGTTAGAGACTAAACGTCAAATTGTGTCAAATTGACACTAATGCTTCCACAAATTATGTCAAAAAATAAATAAAACGTCTGCTAATGCGATGTCCAACTTCTTGGAATAAGTACATAATACCCTCTTTCCGGAATATTAGTTTAAAATTCAAGGAGCCAAAAATGCAATTATCTGACATTAAATTGAATAATGATTGGAGCGTTGTATTCAGTTCGCGAGGTATTTAAATTGTATTTTTTAATCATTAGCAATGTGCCTCGTATTGGAGTTGAGTTGTTTTATTTCAATCATTTTTACCTTAGTCAAAAGTTTTACCTTTTCTATTCATGTATTATTAAGGTTAACTTATTTTAGCCATAGAATACAATTACCATTCACACAAAAAATTGTACAATTCGTGTGTATTTAATTTGTTGAATCCCTTGCATGATGAGTATAATGTGGCGATATAGATACGTGTTTTTTGCAAATATAAAAAAGCAGCAACGGAGCTCATTATGGCAATAACAATAATCTTACACTATGATTCAACAATGCATAACAAAAATGCACATAGGCTTCCAGAAATGGGAAAAGATTTTATTGATATTGACACCAGACATTAAACTAATCTTGAATCATATGATCATAACTATACATACGAGAATGGCTTTGTTGAACAACCAAAAATATATGCATAGAAAGAAATGAGACTGTACCATCCAAAAAATTCAGCAGTCCAAGAAATCTTAACTTAACCTCTGACAAGGACAATGTGTTTAAAATTAGATACTGTTTGATGTGACTTAAAATATATACAATTGTGTAATAGGTGTTGCGCTCACAATAACAGAGTAGTTTAAATATGATTAGTAGGGTAAACCAATTGCAGCATGAACGGAAAGTATAATCTCATTTACACATTCATTTAGTGCTTTCTGGCGATTCATCAGTTGGAGCTCGTGTTACGCCTTTAACCCATTATATATTTTGGTGAGGAATGTGGGACAATTGAGGGGTACAATCCTCACCAAATATATAGAAGGTAAAGGGCGTAATACCGGCTCCTACTGATGAGTCACCTGCAAATACAATTGCACGTGAGTTTATACATTCCGTTCGTGCTGATATTGTTTCAATTTTTTGTTCATAATTAAACTAAATTTTTCTTACGTGCGCATTACCTTATTTATAATGTGTTTAAAAATAAGCATAGAATCGATGCATAAATAAAAATTTAAGCGGCCATATTTTTACATATTCACTATATCGTTTAGAACATAATGACAATATTTAATCATTTAAGCATGAATAAAGAATTAAATTAAAGTGCTGACGGCAAAAATTAACGCTTTCCATTTGGTGACTACAATTCCGAAAAGAAACCGTAATAAAACGAAACGAATTATATTGTAGATCCTATTTTATTAAATCAAAATTACACTTTTATCTGTTATATGTAAAATAAAACCCAAAAGTGGAGGTCGTTTTGGTTTCTAATAAAACATATGGCAAATATTAATACTTTGATATTGCAGATTCGGTAAATTTTGCAATATTTTCATATTTTTGTATCAAAGTACCATTTTCAAATTATTGAATGAATTTTACATTAGTTTCTGCCCATATTTATAAACTTCATTCCTTGGAAGATGTACACAATTCAGAACATAGTTGATTTTCTCTTAAACTATGAATGAAAACATCAGCTGAAAATAAGGTTGACAACACTGCTAAATTATTTAAACGCTAACCTAAATTTTCGCAACCAATCACGTTGTCACACCAGAAATAAAATTTTACAATGTTTGTTAATAATATTGATTTTCAAAACGCTTATTAGGCATCTTTCAGTGTTATACGATTTGTGGAGCACAATTTAACGCTACTACGTAAATGTTTTGTGCGCCCAATCTTTTCAACATGGTCTTGCTATAAAAGCAATATATATATATATATATATATATATATATATATATATATATATATATATATATATATAAACTAATTTTAATAGAAATATAGTTTTGATAGGGATATAGTACTATATTGTATTAAACGAACTTTGTGTTCAATTGATAAGATTATTTTGACATTTAAATGAGCGTTAAATGGTTTTCAATTAAAAATCTATTTTAAATTTCTATGCATAAGACATCTTGAACCCTTTTTAATTAATTTTCAATATTATGAATTGACATAAATACAGATCTTTTGTATTTTTTTAATTCTGATGATTTATGACCGGATTTATTTATCCAGATCAAAGAACTTAGTGTATAATTTATGCACTTTAATAGGCCAAATTGCGCCATTATTGAATTTGGCACGATTGTGTCTGTTTAATAAGGTAATCTACGGACAGCTCAAAACAAATTAACTTTTGTCCAGATAAAATGCCTGTTTAAATACGTATCTATGTACATGCGGATGTGAATCCTTAAGATGAAGGTTAAGAAATGGTTACGAACGCTTTTTTAATTTATTGTATGTAGCGCGCGGTAATTCCCTACCAGACTCGTGTCCTGAAGTATTTATTCTTCTAAATTTTATATCAGCACAAAGGACAATGAACTTGCAGAGCTAAAGTAGAACTTTTTTATTGAAGCAACGCTTATTGCGCAATTAGGAATAAGTATTATTGCGATCAAGTTTTGAACTCGTAATTAAATCCAATCCAAAATAATTATATATATAAACACAAATATATAAGTACCGTGACAAAATTTTATTTTATTTTGGTGCGTGTACGTAAAATTTGCATAGGATAGCAAATAAAAACTTTTTAAAATTTAGAGTCGATATATTTTCATCTATAATATGTAATCCAGCTCGTAAATCATCGCGATGGAAATATGTACGTCGCTTATATACATTATATATATATATATATATATATATATATATAATAATAGTAATAATATATATATGTATAATATATATATATATATATATATATATATATATATAGTTGTAATGCCAATAATAGTATATATATATATATACATATATATATATATATATATATAAAATTTTAGTTTGTTAGAAAGATAAAACACATTTTATATGGAATTAAAAGGTTTATTGTGGATAAAGTCCAATTTAGTTCAAGAATAATCAACTGGAATCTACAATCATTCGGTTATATACATTCTTGGTTTCTTATTTTTAAATTGATGAGAACTAGTCTGATTTTGAGATATACTTTTATTTCTTGGTGGTGGTTTATTGTTTGTTGATTTAGGAGTGTGTTTGCATATCTGCATGCCTTTAGCTGTCATTCTAATGGCCCTCTGCAATCAAATTTCAAAAAATACTTTGGCATTAAAAAGTGTTGTTTTATATTTGGTTATTCTTGTATTGATATTCCGCTGTCCACGCTATACATATACTTTGGTATTAAAAGTTTTCTGTTCGTAAAAAGTGAAAGGACAAAATTTTTTTATAGTATTTAAAAGCATTGAGCATTTTAAAAAAATATGTCTGACTAGTATATACGTCTTTTCGGAATATGAATAAAAAGTGAATTCAATGAGTGACTTAAGTGTCATTGAGCATGTGTTACACGACTCCGAACCAAATACTGCCAAGTTCAGATCCATGACGCATCTAATGTATTGAATATGGACTTATTTTTAATATTAACGAAGGAATTGAAGAAGAGGAAAATTCCTTTGCTATATTTTGTTATGATTGATTTATAAGGATATATATATCCATATATATATATATATATAAATATAATTTCTTTATAAAATGTATTACCTTTGAATATTACACAATACATATTTTTATTATGAGAAAACAAATTAAATTTCATAATTCATTAACATGAAGTTTGTTATTATACGTGCTTACTTCTCCTAAAATATATTTACATATAAGTGTCATTTTACTATCATTGTTGCTTTGTGAAGGAATTTTACCTACACTCGTTCCATGCATATTGTATCGGGCAAACATTTGGAAGATCGCACATATATTTTTCCTCTTCACACCCCATTTCTCGGCCAAGTTTTAATGGATTTCAGGTGTTATGTTATCAGTCGATAAGCAGCCAGTAAGCAGCTAAAGCATGTATTATTGGGATAATTTTTTATATTCGTTGTAACTACTAAAACTCTGCAATCCTATATAATAAAATTGAATTTGTTGATTGAATATACTCTAAAATATGGAAATTTGAAATTTTCGTCATTTTTTACGTTTGCTCTCTGGCAGAAATAACGCCTAAAAGTCTTCATAAAATTAATTAATCACGTATACATTTATTTGGATATATATATATATAAATATATATATATATATATATATATATATATATATATATATATATATATATATATAGTTGTAAAGGTGGATATGGACAGAATCATTTGGCCGTGAATTTTATAAGAATATAGTAACGCTCAAATTGGCTATTTTTTAGAAGTAGCGGAATGTGCATTTGATATTTGACCATTTAAACATTTTTACAACTGTTGCCTAATTTTACTTGATGTCTTTAAACTCGCACACTTTATTTAATCATATGTTCATACTAACAGTAACCTTACATTATCTTGCTCCATGCGAGCTCCAGTTAATGGCAATTAGTCGAAATCAAACGGAAATCTTAATAAATTTGAAGCATAATTTTATTATATTTTCAAGTTATGGTCAAATTTGAAATTGAATTTTAAAAGAAATAAAATTATGGTGAGGCTCCATTATAGGAATCACCATTTTTATCGTTACAAAATCCATCTCTGTAGAATTAATTCTCTCACAGCCTGAATATTCTAATATATGTAATTTATATATTTTATCACGTAAAATGTTCTGACTCACACATGTTTGTAAACCTCGATAAAGAATTGACAAAACAATTAGCCACAATCAAAAGTTCCTTTATGTTTTCTTGGATATTCCTTCGAAAGATCCTTTCAAACACGATCAAAACCAATTTGTCTTCGTTTATAATAACTATATCCAAGTTTGATCTGCAACCAATCAAGGCTACGATAAGTAAAATTCATGTAAAGTTTGATGTTAAAATCTGAAAAATGTTAAAATATAAATTTCCAGTAAATATACATTTCCAGTAAATTCGATAGTGGCAGTTAGGACTGTTGTCCATGTTTATGTCATTAACATAGCAGAAGAAGAGAGAAAAAACGCGCGAAAAATAGGAAAACATAAACATGGAAAGAGAGATGCCGAGTGGTGTCACTTTAGTGCATAACCAGGGAAACGAGACCAGTCGTCGTAAGGAAAATAATGTGAAATTACTGCGCGCCGATGTCCTGAGTTCTGAAAAAGGTTTGCGGAATGAGGACAACGTCATAGTATAGATAAGAACTAACATTTTCAATTTTCTGCATTGTTAAGTTTGCGACACCACACTACATGGGGAAGTGGTTTTGAAATGAACATATATATAATTAAACGAATGACAGTAATGACAGATTGGGGATGGTTAGTTTGAACTTTGGGTCCAAATGGATGCCATATGAGCTCCACCTAAAAGGCAATTCATCCAGTAAACCGGTTTCGTACTTATTGGGAACTCATCATGTATTGGCCAGAATTTGCCGCGGGCAGGACTCGGTCCTGGGCACATCTGCTTCGGAATCCGGTGCCCTAACCACTGAACTATCCTGCCGCACACTACATTACACACAAGTTTCAGTTATATAATAACTAATGTGACTTGGTTAGTCTATTTTTCCGTTAGGTGGAGCTCATAAGGCATCCATTTGGACCCAAAGTTCAAACTAATCATCCTCAATCTGTCATAACTGAACAGACACCACACTACATGGGGAAGTGGTATTGAAATGAACATTTCTATAATTAAACGAATGATAGTAATGACAGATAGGGGATGGTTCGTTTGAACGTTGGGTACAAATGGATGCCATATGAGCTCCACTTAACGAAAAAATAAACTAACCAAGTCACATTAATTAGTATATAACTGAAACTTGTGTGTAGTGTAGTGTGCGGCAGGATAGTTCAGTGGTTAGAGCACCGGATTCCGAAGCAGACGTACCCAGGTTCGAGTCCTGTCCGCGGCAAATTCTGGCCAGTACATGTTGAGTTTCCAATAAGGACGGAACCGGTCTACTGGATGAATTGCCTTTTCTACACTATACAATTCTTAGTTTATACTAACATATGTGAGTAATTAATGGGTCAGGTGTTTATATCAAGACCGCAACCTTGATTATAATAAAAGTAATAGGAGGTTGATAGATTTGCAAAACTTACTTTCCATAATGGCTTATAATATCCATAGTTTTTAACAAGGTAAGCTCTAATTCTTATAGCACTTAATAAAAATCTATTATTGATGGACAAATTTATACTTTTAGATATTGATTGTTACGTTGAACTCATATATATGCAATTGGGTAATAGGTGCTGCGCACCAAAGTAACAAATTATTTCAAATATAACCGGAAAGATAAACCAAAGTCAACACGAACAAAAGGTATAATCACATGTGAAAAATCGTTTCGTGCCTACTGGCGACTAATCAGTAGGAGCCGTTGTTATGACCTATACCCACTATATATTTTGGTGAGCAATGTAGGAAAATTGAACAGTACAATCTCCTATACGAAAGTGTTAACCTACAGTAGTGGAGCTAATTTCTTATAAATACTTCGAAAACACGACTCCAAAGAAATCTCACTATAATATATATATATATATATATATATATATATATGTAGCCTGTAAAGGGTACCCATATTATGGCTGTTGCATCTGTACATGATACAAACACTATGGTTGTCGAGTCGTTAAGTGATACCAACATAATGAATTTGAAGTTAAACTTCAACAAAATTGAAAATTACAATTACATCTGAAGAACTGTTACTCCAGCAAATCCATACAATATAGCCTTGACTGATATCAGTTATCACTTTTAGCAGTAATCATGAAACCATTTAATTAATTTTATAACATTTAGATATTTTTGTTGCATTGAATTAATTTATATTCAATTATGAATTAGGTGTTGCGCACCTAGTAAGAAATTAGTTTAAATATGACTAACAGGATAAACCAAAGTAAGCATAAACGAAAATTATAATCTCATGCGCACATTCATTTCGTGCTTACTGGCAAATCATCAGTAGGAGACGGTATTACGTCCTACACCAACTATATGTCTGGGTGAGGAATGTGGGAAAATTGAACCGTAAAATCTCCTATACGAATGTGAAAGCCTACGGAAGTAGAGCTAATCTTATAGAATGTCTCAAAAATGCGACTATAAAACCAACTCACTATATATAAAAAATATATTAGGCCTGTTAATGATACCAACACTACGTCTATTGTGTCAGTACCCGATACCAACATTAGGGTTTCCGAATAGGTACATGGTACCAACACTATCGTTGTCGATTTGATACATGGTACCAACAAATTGGATTTCAATGTATGCCAAAGTTCGCCTAAATTGCGAATTCGAATTACTTGTGAATACATAATACTCCAGCAAATCCATACACTCTGTCCTTGATCGATATCAGTTAGAAAATTTTGAGGTAATCATGAAAACATTTAATTAAATATATAATAGTGAGATATTTTTTTGTTGCGGAGAACAAATATATATGTAAATATTTATTACGTATACCGATAGAACAGCCATGGTGTTTGTATTCTTTGCAGGCTCTGTATCTATTAAAATTAAAATAAACATAAATCCGATATCTCTTTTAATCTATTGCACAATAAATAACAACAATTGATGAGTTTCGAGCATTATTATTGACCGGGATAAATAACAACTAACTAATGTAGATCGTAGTAAGACAAAATCCGCTGTACTCTTCCCTGGTAATTTACTTATGCTGAAATCAACTCAGTTTTACTTCCGAAAATTTTCCTGTATTTGCTAATTTTCATATGATAGTGTTATATCTGTATTAATGCTTTTAGGTTGATAAACATTTTTTTGCTTTTCCGGTTTCGACACGAATATTATATTTCATTTGCTTTTTCCGTGTCATTTCAACTCATGGCATATTGACAAGCTGTAAATTTTGAGAATAATCTTTTTATAAACTATTGTGATTCATCAATATTTTAATCTCTAATTCGTTTATTGTTTCTAACGCCTAGAAAAATGTTTGGAACAGAATATTCTTATCCACAGTTTTAAAACAAAATCTATTAATAGAGCATTCAATTGTGGAAATAAGTCAACGTAGTAGCAAATTATAGCGTGAAAATCAAATGTGTGTTTTCACTACAAAAAGTGAAAACCACATTATAAGTTTTTTTAAGACATACTAATATAAATTGACATTAAATATACAAAATAAAACAATATTAGAAAGTATATAGCTGTAGGAATCACATCAGTATTTGATTTTGTCAGGCATCCAGCGTGTAGACTGTTTTGCGTTTATTATGTCCCACAAATATTTTGTTAAAAATTAATCACCCAAATATGAAGCCGTAAAAATTGATTTTAATATGTAACCAAAAGGAAGGCAGAGCGCAAAATCGAACAGCTATTGTTTTTCAGAAATTTGAACTCAGTTTTAATCAATATTTAACTTCAGCCATCAATATCCTCACACTAGTTTTTATGGCCCGTAGGCAGACTAATACTTTTTCAGTTGACGTATAAAGTAATGGAAATTGATAATTGATTTTCTACGAACTAAAATTGGGAAAATGAGATTGATGAATATGTCTGTTTTTAAAGGGCTCACGTTTTTTTACAATCTAAATCGGTTTCTTCTGATGCCACTATAATGAACAGAATTCAATATTTGGAAGTTAATGCATCCAAACAATTCGCGATGACTACTAATTTGCAAAGCAGATTCTTGGGCTGTTCCATTTATTTATAGTGCTCAATTAAGGAAATAGGCACACGATAGCTTAAAATACACGAGGTGATATATCGTCATGAAATTTTGTCAAACATGTGTGGCCGAAATAATTTATATGCCAAAAGCTGACCACCGAGTTCCTTTACAGAAAAAATCGTAAAATTAAAAGCAAATTTTAAATGAACCAATGTTTTCTGCGACAGGATGATGTATATTTTCCTGATTCGTTGTGTGTCAAACTTCCTTATTTTATTCACTGTGTACGATATCCATCTAAAATATTTTATACTCCTTTCCAACCGTTGATCTCAACAATTCCATGAAAATCTAAAATATAGCTGTTTTATCAACTAGATAAATTATATCGTTTAATCAGATTTGTTTATAATTTTGTATAGCTGATCTCATAGCATTTACTGACGTTTTACTCGTTAAACTACTTTGATCTCACACAAAATCTTATATACACATCAAACTATTTTTTAATATTTATAATATAAAATAAAATAATGAAGGCTGATATCAGTGGTTATTTATAGACAAATTAATACGAATAAACAAGCCAAGGTAAAAAATCTATAACCTTTAAGACTGTTAAGCTCAATTGAAATTTGGAATTTTAAAAAATGAACAACCAAAAAGAAAATTTATAAGATTGCCCATTAAAAGGAAAATCAATCTAATATATTTGGTAAAAGCGATAGATAATGTACAGGCTTAGGTATAATTTGTGCTCCACATAAGGGAACAATGTTAATAAATATAGTAGGATAAAAAGTTACAAAGGATGAAATTTGAATGATGGTACTGAGAATAGTCATAAAATTGAACAAAAATTTGTCAATCTATAAGAAAACATATAAACTCCTGTTAAGCCAAAATTTTGAGTTTTTAATGGAGCTAATTTTCATTTAAGTTTCGTTCAATGTTTGCTTGCTTTCTTTAATGAGTGATGTGTTTTCAATAGAACATGGTGCTTTTGTTGAATCTCTTCGATTTTTTTCGCGGGTTGTCGCTTTGCACTATCAGTTTCGCAAAAATCCAATTGATCCCCGCTTACAAGTACGCATCGTGTTTGTCTTATTATTGGCTGGGTGCGAATTCGTCCCTTTTTCCATAGGCTTCAACATCTTTCATACTAACCCACTGGAAATGAGGTACGATCTAATCTTTTTTGTGTCAACTTCATTAGAGCGTGTACGGTTCCTCATTTTCAGTGGTTAATATGAACGATGTTGAAGCCTTTGGAAGACAGGGACAAATCCGCAACCAGCCAATAAGAAGACAAACTAGATGTGTACATGGAAATGAGAATCAATCGGATCTTCGTGAAACTGTTAGTGTAAAGCGACAACCCACGAAGGCAAATCGCGGCGATTCAGCATTTGATGTTGGCACTGCGCGACCATTAAAGAAATATATGAAAGCATAGTGATTGTTTAACAACTGTTTAACTCATAGTCATCTCTGGACATAATTTCAATAAGTCCTCTAATGATACGTGTCGCAAACCAACTAAACTAATTTCTTTCTCCAGTTCACGGTGTGCAAGATCAGACCTATAAGCAAGCCCATATTCACTCACAGTTCAATACCCCCTCCTTTTATTTAACCAAGTGCACGACTTACTCGTAAAGTATGAGGTTAAAGTCTCTGCCTGGTATTTAATTAACTCCTAAAATAACTAAGTATTCGAATTTCAACTTACGGTTGAGAAGTTCTGTGCCCTGGGTTATGGACTGTCCCAACGTGGTCCGTATGCTGTATGTTTAGAGGTCAAGTTATTTGTCAAATTAGCACATATACAATTTTTATGGTCTTGTAAAATGGGAAAGCTGCTAAACTGGCTATCCCATGAAAATGTATGCAGGTAATTAGTAAAAAGTAATACGACTTACAGAGCTGTAAAGTATAACATATTTGTGATAAATAATTAGCGGTGCATTATATTGTCAGCGATGCCAATACTTTTTAACTTAGAAGTTTAATGATGACTCTGAGGGACTGACACATGTCCAAACATGAGTTAGGCTGTATTGTTTATTGCAAATATAGAACGGTTAATTTGTGCGATGAGTGTTCACATCAAGCTTTGAAAACGTTATTTTTTAAAACCTAAGCCTCTTATTAACTATCAAGTTCAAACTTGGTGTACTAAACAAAATAACACGCCCATTAACACTCTATTTTCAAATTTAACACAGTAATTTGCGATTAAATAGTTAGTACTTCACACTCCCGAACTATATACAGGTGAGTGGAACACAATCTGACTAATATCTACTTACAACATACCGCGTCAATCAATTGACCCAAAATGAACTATTCGGTTATTGCAAATCTAAAGCTATTTAAATTGATCTTCCATTATTGAAAACTAAGTATGTATGAAAATTAAATTAATTCGTCTGGAATAGAAATAAAGACATATTTGAACTTGTTTTACTGAATGTCTGGTTTCAGAAAGAACACGTGTACTATTGCTAAAAAGCATGCGCATAATAGTTCTTTTATTTAAGCGTGTCATAAACTACATTCGTACCTTGATATGGGAAATATAAGACTGAAATGGTATATCTGCCGTTTCGTTACAACTGATGATTCTCAAAATGCCCGCTGGTATGTTGTATTTCTCGATTGGTCAATTGTTCATTCTCGATTTAATTGACGAAACTTTTCTTATCAAATTATGCATTGCAGGTTAAGTCTGATCTTCTGTTTCGACTCCTTGTTCAATATATTTTTTAAACGATTTCATTTATTTAAGTCAAGTTTGCGAGTTTGAAGTAAGCACCAATTCCATTGTATGTATTTCGACCAATGATTGTTTGATAGTATTTAGTTTATTTTAAATTTTACTATCGTCTTAATAGGTTACTCATAAAGTAATAAGCAGATTTTCAACAACAGAAGCACGAAGTTACGTGCATTTGTTTTCAAGTCTTGCGACTCGTCCTCTACACCAATCAAGCAGTGTATAAAATGCAGATCCTAAACTAAATTTTCAAAAAGCCATACCAAAACGCAGTACCTGGTATAGAACATAAAATCGCACGCAATGCGCAACTTTGATAAGGAAATGGATGAGATGCTAGACTCTGAAGCAAATGCGACCTTAGACAATACCGATCTCAATAATTATAACAAGTAATTAATAAGGTCCTAACCATGACCTAATAGGATTACTTGATGGAGGAAATTCGCTATCGTATGCTATATTCTTGCGTAAACAAACAATATATATATATATATATATATATATATATATATATATATATATATATATATATATATATATATATAATAAAATCACGCCAATACACTTTATTATATAAAATGAAAGAATGGGGCGGCCAAAAGTAGCTTTAAGCCCAAAGAGGAGCAAAATAAGTTCTAAGTTAAAGAAGAACTGAACAACAAGCAATTCTTGTTATGTTACTGAAAATGGCATGTCGTGCGCTTTTTAAATGGTGCAGTGAATGAGTTGTAAGGTACATAAGCAAACGTGTATCTGTTTGAGCTCCGGTAGCGTCAATTCTTGTAAACATGATCTTCCTGATGAATTTCATTTTCTACCCTATTCAATGTTTATTTCTCGCTATAAAATATACATATACAAATATGTGTGCACATATATGTATGGCTTTATTCACAGATACCAATGTGTGTAGCATCTTCACGCATATCCACTATCGCTCTAACTAATCTATAAGTCATATATTAGCGAGGAACCAATTGACAGCAAATTTTCGCATGACAAAGAGATGGTTCATTAGGGTAGTATTAGTTATGTCTTCCAGCTGATTTAATTAACTTCAAAATCACTAAATTTAAAGATCAAACTAGTCCAGAGCTGAACTTCTTATATAAAACAATTATGGTGTGAATTTATGGGAACTAATAAAAATGGGTCAATCAAAATTATGGATTAAAAATAGAATATTATAAAATATGGAAATTAAAATAAAGAATTTAACAATAATTGTTTGCGCGGGTGGTGGTAAAAATGCTTTAAATCAAGTTTGCGATCTTGAAGTAAACACCAACCCCATTGTATTTAATCAGTCTTCGAACAACATAACAAAACTACCGCCAGCCGCGCAAACTTGATTTAAAATAAAGAATAGTTTAAATAGTTAAACGTGCCTAAGGTAAACTATACAGTCTTAAACATTCGTATATAGAACATGCGAATTAAGGATATTTTCAGGAATGAGGTAGGTATTTAACAGTGAAATATTACAGTAAGGTAGGTACATTTTAGCTTAAAGAGCAATAAAATTTGGGGATATATATATATAAGACAAATTCAAGAAATATTAAACATGTCTTATAAAGTATTTTGTGACCATTAATTATGTTTATAGACTAAATTTCTTTCGAAAATTTACTGCCAAATCTGATTTCACGTCTTCAATTAATGACAGAGTAAGAACTGCGCAACACAGTTTCACGAAATTTTTAATTTGTTAACTCTTTATATATATAATCCTACGTTTTGCAATTCATAGACGATCTGCAGTTTTGGAACTGAACGAACTAATTCGGCATTTAATTTGGAAAGAAATTTTATTTATCCATCTAGATCATTTGAGTTCTAAATATCGAGCTAAACAGCTAGGTACAATTCTGTTGTCCAATATCTGAGTCTATTTTGTATGTATCAGCGACTCTCTCAGACCGAGTTTCGACCAGCAAATATGTATAATCCTACATTATAATACTTTAATAGGATAGACGAAGAAATTCTTTTGTGGCGTAACTCTGCCAGACTCTCATCAGATGACGAATTGCCGAGGAAAAAGTATTTCATACTAGACACTATGACCATTCGAGATAAGTGTGTGAACCTATGAAAACACTGTATTATCTTGACCTCAGAAAGGGATCAATTTGTTCAGACCCTTTGAGGTAGTTTCAGAGAATCAATCATTCTAGAATGGTCATCCAGCTGTATCGAGCAAACTCCGCCAACTATAACATAATCCGACATTTTCTCTAGATATGGTTTGAAGGGTTTTTGTGCAGTGCGAGCTTCATATGATGCTGATTGCAGGTAGATGTTGGTATATATATATATATATATATATATATATATATATATATATATATATATATATATATAGTTATTGAGGTTACCACATTTGCTTGAATCCGCTATTGTGAGTATTGTGCTGTGTATATGTGTGATTTTTGGCCTGAGGGTGGAACGGAAAACGCTGTTCCGAAACGTTGCCAGTAAACAAAGATTGTGTTACACCAAATTTACATTGGTAAATATGATCGATATTGAAGCCTTCGGAAGAAAGGGTCGAATACGCACTCAGCCTGATCGAAGACAAAAAAGATGCATACGTGTGTTTTCCGAGAGCGTTATTCCTAACACAGCCTGTCAGTGAATCCCAGATGGCCTGGTGCGCTTTTATCGTACATTTTAGTAAAAACTTGGAATTTGAAATTTTTTCTCCAGTACCTAAGTGAATGAGCAACTGGAGGCACCAGGTACTTAGTCACTTGTAATCACAATTTTCTATATGATAAAGTTATAATGCATAATCTGAGAGTTTACGAGCCATTAGTAATTAAAGTGACACGCGCTCCAATATCCTTAGACAAATGCCATGTTTTAAATTAATGTTTTAATCATATGATCATTTGAACAAGGAGTGAAATGAAGAAGTTCAGCAAATAAAAGCTAGTAGCTTCAGATAAAATGAATTAAATTTTTTACCAGTTACTCAACTTCCTCAAATGGAAGGCAGTTGTGCGCTCCTGCTGCAAGATTACCATAACCGCAGTGTAAGATGCGGCATTCAACAGTTTAAATGGAGCATTCCAAAATTAACTAGCAAGGAGCGTCTTAGAAGCATAAAGGTCATCTCAGCCCACATAGCACATTTGATTCATTTCGGTTAGAGTTGTTTATTCGGATTTCCTATTTCGTTTTTCCTTGAACTTCATTTGTTAAATAAGTGCGTTAATATTCTTGGATAAAATTAAAATGATCACTCAGTAATAATTAATCTGATCCAAAAATCTAATAGGTGTGGAATCACCGTTTTAAAATGAATTCCAAAATATTCTGGACCTATTTGTCTAATTGGATATGGTTATCCCTCGAGATCTCATGATCAAGATATTTTGACGTATCCTAAAAATTCGTGCAATTTTATGAATCAATTACATTATTTGCCATCTGAAGCCTAGTTATTAATAGGCAAAAATCATTCCCGGGCACTTTCTGGTATGAGCTGAAGATGATGGTATGATAAGGTCTATACATCATTCTTTATTGTGGTCCTTGAACTCGTGCTGCTTAAGCATTCTCGAAGAGTTAAAGATGTATATATATATATATATATATATATATATATATATATATATATATATATATATATATATATATATTGGAAATGAAAATGGAAACAAATAAAAAATTATCGATTACACGAGTGGTTAAAATAATAATTGAAATAAGTTTACTCTGTCGAAATAAGAACCAATTCCACTGTATTTATCCCGTCAAACAACACAGTAAAATTATCGTCCGCACTTGTGACTGACGGTACTCTTGCTTCATTGGTCGACTGGCTAAATACAATGTGATTGGTGTATAATTCAAGCTGGCAAATTTTATTTTTAATAAATATAGGCTGATAAATAATTTTTGCATATAAGGATAACATTTATATACATCAGATTTATAAAAACAAATGCGAAACGTCATATTGATCAAAATAACTCCATTTCGACTGGAGTTGTATATGAACTGTTAAATTATGCGTTCATTGCTAAGATGCAAAATGTACGAAATTTTGTATTTGAGCATTATGCATCTAGAAAGATATTTTTAAATAGGAAAAAACTGATAGCCCAAAGTCTGCATGAACGGAAGGCTTTATCTCATGTGCACATTCCTTTCGTGCTTACTGGGGACGCATCAATAGGGACCGGGTCTGCGTCACATATCCACTATATATTCGGCCATGAGATGTAGGACAAATGAACTACACAATCTTCTATATGAGTCTGTATTCAAGCAGTAATAGAGATAACGTTATGTATAGACTTCGACACTGCATCCTCAAGGACAATTCGTTAAATATAATATACATAGAGACTTTAAAATATACAAACATTTTTTTAAATACCAAGTCTGTACCAAATACCAGCACAATAGACTTATGGATAGGCTAAATTCCAAAGAATTTATGAATTACGCACATTTTTGTATACATTTTAATTCTAGCAAACTTTGTCCTCGGTTTAAATCTGTTATCATGTTTCGCAGTAATCATGACATCATTCAATTCAATTTTTAACGATTATATATTTTCCGTTGCTGGAAGCAATTTATATGCAATCATGTATTGTATATAGCGTACCTAGTAACAAATTGGTTCAAATAGGACAAGAAGACTATAATAATATTCATCATGAGCAAAAGGTATACTCCCAAGTACACATGCGTTACATGTTTATTGGCGACTCTTCAATAAGAGCCTGTATAAGGCCCCATACCAACTATACGTTTGGTCAAGAAATATCGGAAAGTTGATTGATATAAAAGACATTCCAATAGGAAACAATACGTTCCTAATACCTGACAGTTCTCTTTTCAAATAAATAGTTATAGGCCACAGAACAGACTACCCCTGATGTGCATTAAACACAAGTTTACATGAGATGAAACCTTTTATTCACACTGGCTGTGGTATGTTCTTCTGTTACTATTCGAACTATTTTGCCACTTTGTGCGCAGTATCTCTTATGCGAATGGATATATAGGTTTTTTCTCCGCGAAAAATAATATATAACTTCCATGCATTTAATTGTTTGGTGCAATGATTACCAGAAAATTTGCTAAATTAAGTCAATCAAGACTAAGATGTATGCATTTGCTGTAGTATCATGTGCTTAAAATCTAGTTTGTTTCTTAATATTTGTGAAATTTAACCTAATTTGAAATCTGTTAGTTTGGTACAATTTAAAGGTTTGGTATATACTTTGTATTGTCAGTTCACGTTGACGTAGCATTGTCAATGATCTTGTGCGTATGTCAATCCATAAATGCTTGAATACAAACTCATTTAGGAGATGGTATTGCACAATTTTTCCGCATTATATGACCAAATATATAGTGGGTAAAAGACAAAGTACTGGCTTCTACCGATGAACTGCATGAAAGAAATTAACGCAAGTGGACATTATATTGTACTCTGTCGTTCGAACTAACGTTACTAAATCATTCTGATCCTTTTGAAATTAATTTGTTTATAGATAGGTAATACTAGATAAATAAGTAAATATATATTCGTTGTTTTGAACAAGGAATGCTTAATTATTTTATATTTAATTAAATGATACCACGGTTACCACAAAATTTGGTAAAGACAATCCAATGAGGCCAGATTGCTGTTATTTTCTGGAATAATAGGTTTCTAAAATTTATTGCAATTCTCAAGTCTTGAAGTCTATTGTTTTGGTATTAGGTGCAGGTTTCGTAATTAAAGAATAACAGCGTTGTTACATTATGTTTTTACTATGATATCATGAAACACATACTGTTGATATCCTTTACAGATTTGTTACATTATATATATATATATATATATAAAGTGAGTTAGCTTTGAATTCGCATTTCCAAAGAATTTATATGAAGATTTTTTCATTTCTGCCTGAATATTCATACGAATTAATGATTGTGTCGTCAAAATGCCCCTTGCGTTATGATTAAATATATAATGGGACTCGTAAATAGTACTGGCTTCTGCTTAATGGTAGATAGTCAGTGGGAGTCAGATTAAACTTTTTGTTCATTATAACTTCAATATATCCTTCTGGTGTTATACGATTACATTGCTAGTATGTACGCAATGTCTGATGAAAAACAGGAAATTTTCTTGTTTTGTGACTCTTTTTGTTGAGTTAAGAAAGTATATGATACAAGATGATCTGCATGTCTTTCAAAAATTTAATATAATAAATAACAGATATTTCAGTTTTTTATGATCTGGCGAAGATATTTATAAATTTTTGAAAATTTTGTACTATATAACATTTATTTTTTATATCTCGACTATAAAAATTATATATATATATATATATATATATATATATATATATATATATATATATATATATAGCCTTTCACTAGGCAATAAAACCATTTAAGCAACATGTGACAAAATCTCGCAAAATAAACAGCCTAGCAAACCGAATCAGGAAGATCAACTCTGAAAACAAGATCGTGAAAGAGTCAGGCTTTTTGAGACACTTTTGTTATATAAAAACTACCCAGAGCGGTTCACAGATATTCAATCAGACCACATCGGACTTACGCTACAGAGGATATGAACAGATATTTTTAGCCAATTTTGATGATTAGAAGCGACCTTTAAGCTTCAAGTCTTGAAAAGCAGGAAATTGGAATAACTAAGTCGAATTTCTTTAGTGCAAAAGTTATCACGAACTAGAGCATACCGAGAAATATGTAGTCGGACACAAAGATTCAACTGCCAATTCTCTTTAATTTCGTCACAGTCTACACATGGATGTGAATTTTTGATACCCGATATAATAAAATTAATATGAATTCAATAATCATTTGAATCTGACAACATTTAATGCAGAAATCGATTCAAAACGGACTGCATAGTCATGAGAATTTTTTATTTATAAGCATAAGTTTCAAACAGGTGGCATAGAAAATTTAACGAATTTAGCAGTGATACAAAAATTGATGTCCAAACATTTCTTGTACATATACAAAACACTTTATAACAAATGGCCGGCACTCGCCGTAAAGATTCGAAATTCTTTCAGAATGGTGTATTATTCGATCTACACCGGAGAGTCAGACTAATTCACATTCATTATAAAAAGAGAACCCGGAGTATATATAACGGAATGATTGCGATTATCAGAAGAAGATTCTCGAAATAAATTGATGATTGTCCACAAAAATCAAGACAATTTTTGTTAATTCTTTTCTTTCTCTAAAAATATAGAAACTGTGTAACATTCGAAGTCTATAGAGATATTAAAAGCATATATATATATAT
Organism: Eudiplozoon nipponicum; assembly: GCA_029291075.1. Classification (NCBI taxonomy): domain Eukaryota; kingdom Metazoa; phylum Platyhelminthes; class Monogenea; order Mazocraeidea; family Diplozoidae; genus Eudiplozoon; species Eudiplozoon nipponicum. The sequence continues at coordinate 28,202 of JAQBSW010002763.1, read as the reverse complement.
ATATATATATATATATATATATATATATATATATATATATATATATATCCATAGATGTTTGTGTGTGTGTCGATGTATACACAAATGAGGGTGGTCGCCATCTTACATGCATATTCACTTCACGCAATTTAACATTTATTTTTTGCCTTTTGTTAATTTCTAAATACACGCGACCACTCCAAATCAATGATTCGCAGGACGCAGGGGTGTTATTTTATTTAAACCCTAATAGATTCTCTGCTATATTATTTTAAAATTTTGTTTTCGGTTTTCAAATGTGTTCATTATAATTTAAATCTGAGCTGCTTTCATGATTTTGAAAAATAGTCCCACTGTAAAGCGATAAGATCTGTCACACTTTGTTCACACAAAAGCTTTCTAGACTGACGCATTATATATATATATATATATATATATATATATATATATATATATATATATATAGAGAGAGAGAGAGAGAGAGATAGACAAATAAATTTGGTCGCTTTCTAACCTTCTAATCCATTTGACACAATTTTACTAAGGCTTAAAGTCTTTCGTTAAATACTTGTTTCACACACTTGATTTAAATCAATGAAATTTGTTTGATCCGATCCCATTGTTTTTATCTTTTGAATCAATCAATTTATTGTGAATTAAATGTTAAAATTGATCATACCCATAAAAATATTCAGTACCTCTAAGCGTCCGATATGTCGGTAATATTGGGGAAACTAATCAAATTCATTTAATAATAAATAGGAAGTAAGAGCCTAATATGCAGTTATAAGAAAATAAGAATAAAATAATGGGTTAGAAGAAGTAACCGTACGTTTAAAAATCCTAATTGCTAATGGTGTATATAGAATGTGTCAACACTAAATGTATTTCAATATATAAGGTAATTAAGACGGAATAAAGAGGCAATACAAATTAAACAAAATAAATTGTAAATAAATTAAAGCAGAATCAAACCAATTGCATTGATACGGATTGAGTGTTTACGAATAATCAGTTTATCACAAAAATCACTTAGAATAAATTTAAGTTTCATATTCATAAAGCCTACATTTTTTTCAAAAAAAGAATTTTGTATTATAATTGATAATTAATAGTTTTTATCACAATTAAATTCACATTGTTATGTTTATAAATAACTTTTTTATTTCATTACCATTCTTGTAATTATTCTGCTAAAGCATAGCGAGATTCTAAAACAGCCGTCTCAATATATAGGTAAAAACCAGTCCCTGTCAAATACATGGATGGATCATATTTCGATGTTTAAATGCAGAATTAATAAAGATCCGATGGAGAAGTTATAGTATGGTATGGTACAAATAAAATGATCATTAAACATGAATTTGCTTTGCTTAGCAGTCAACTCACAACTAAATGTAGAGAATTAACTCTGTTTATATTTTGATACATATATACACATCTTCACAAATGTTGCATTCATATATGCTAAGAAATATTTGTGGATATAAGCGCGCGAATTAAGTGCGTAGAAAGGGATGTAATGCTGCTTTTAAATAGGCAACTGTGATTAAGTTGGAATTGGTTAAGCATTAACGAATCTGATAACGAAATTAATTTGGAGAGCTGTGGTTGAACTTCTTAATGCAATCGTTGAAAAATAACCACATTTGTAAGGGAATCGGACGAGATAAAACCTCAGGTTATAATATTTAGTCATTTACAATAAAAACATTCATAAGTTCAGTATGAATTTAAGCTTTATAGTTTGGCAAGCAACGAAGATCTCTAAATTTATAAGTCACGAAGAATTCAAGCAAGGGAATGAGATGAGTAAAAATATTTATTAAAACCGGATCTTATTACTGAATACCATTTAATATACAATGCTTTCATTATTCGTAAATTTCTTCTATTTGACCATTATTTTCATTTATATTGAAATTTATGCATTATTCTTTTTAATATCCTTATTAATTGCACTTTGTGCGCACGACTGTATTTGTTTACTATAAAAAAGATGAATTAATTAAACGAATAATTTCATATTATATGATTTTTTCAGTACTTTTTGCATTAATGCATCGTTTCGATAGACTCATTTTAATTAGGCACTTTCAATTGCCTCAATATTAGATGTGTGTAGTTAATTCAATTTTAGATAAGAAAGATCTGTTTTAAACAATTTATTTTCGAAAAAACTTATTCATTTAGATGTTAATTAATACATGCTTTATTTTAAAAAATTTTCGCTACGCCGATCACCGTTTTTAATCGGTTGCGCTCACGTATAATTTCACAATGGAGTTTAATCCTTGGAGAAATTACATCATATGAATTAGTAAATGGGATGGGGATTACAAATATTGGTGTATACCTGAAACTCAATTAAACAAAGGTAAATATATATATATATATATATATGTATATATATATATATATATATATATATCGTATATCCTGCTATGCTTTTATTTGAGCAAAACTTAGTAAGTAAATTTGCAACTCTGTGCATTTATAGTTGTGTGAGAATTATATTTTCGACTGGAAAAATGGCTTCCACATTATTCTCAGAGTTATTTATTTCATCGTTGTCTTCTTCTTATTCCGTAGCACTTTTATGTTATTATTTATGAAATTTCCCTTCAGCTTTATTTATATATTTTCATTTCGATACAGTCATTTGTGTAGAATTGTGGGAATTATCAAGATCAATGTATTTTTGCTGGTAATTTTGCGTAACGTCATTCAAATTAATCTTCAAAACGCGAAGTTGTCGTTTCAAATAAACATTTCGAGTTAACTCTATTTCACTTTATGTAGTTTAATTATTAAGGCTGTTAAAAAATAGGAAAATAAGTATCTAGAAAAGGATGAATCCTTTTGCTTAAATGCGCATTTCGACGTGTATTGATATAAAAATTATTTCCCTTAAATCGTTGATAATTATTTTGTATTTTATATTCTGAATGGGAGCACAGATAAATTGCGCTTTTTTTAATTATGAATAATAGCTCCTAAAATTAAAATATCTAAAAAATCTAAAGGCGTATAATTATATTTCATTTCATTTAAAACTCAAGACAGTTGGTTTTATAGCATCCAGCATAACCGTGATCTGTACCCCATTTCGATCCCTTTAAATATAAGCGAATCTTGTTTTTTGTAAATTGGGTTTTAATGTTATTAAAATTTTTTGTTGCTTAAACTGAAGCGATAAGTAGCCGAGTAGTTTTGTTTAAACGAAAAGTGATTCTGAATCTTTTCACCGACATAAAGCATTGCCGTTGTCAAAACTTAGTCTCTTAATGAGGATTGGATGTAAAATCAAATCCCAACTTTTTTAATATTCATTTTTCAGAAAATAATAACAGCTTTCCAATATATGATGTTGATATTAGTTAAAGCAACTGAATGAAGAAAGCAGGACTAATATCAAACTATTAAAGGAAAATATGTGAATCTGAATTATTGAGTTGAGTGCTCGCCACTGTTCGTTATTTTTGAGCCAGCATAAACCACGTCATATTATAGAGTTAAATATGTTGTAATAGAGATATCCTTTGAACACTACTGGAATCTATTTCTACATGTTTTTTTGCTAACATTTTCTACTCGAACAACTATGAACTAACAATTTGGTAATGCAGTGTAGCCTGTGATCCGTGCAAATGTTACCACAAATATGTACTTCATGTTAAAGTGCCTTTCGATAAGAATTTAGTTATTTCTTACGCCAATTTAAACTTTTATTCAATAAATTTTCTCTTCTCTAGTAGATTCTATCTGCTTTAAATCGCAATCAGATAACTCGAAAGTTAGTCTTTAGGTTTTTTTACCAAACGGAAAAGAATGTGCACTTTAGCCTAAACAAACTTATAGTCATAACTAAAGTGACGATATAGTTTGAAAATAGACTATATATATATATATATATATATATATATATATATATATATATATATGTATAGAGAATATTACATATATATATATATATATATATATATATATATATATATATATATATATATATATATATATATATATATATATATATATAACTATTTTAGTGTGCTTTTGCGTATGAAAATTTTGTCAATTGCATCTGATTATATCCCACACGAAAACGAAGAGAATTTTACATACATTATTCATTATACCTCATGATATATTTCGCAACGATACTTAACACCTTTGCTAGACAAGGTTGAAGGATTTATATGCATGTTCTTTTAGGGTTATGCAAAAGAAGAGAAAATATTTAATAAAAATAGTTTTGAATAATAACTGAAGACACGATCTTAATAAAAGTTTCGTATTAATACTTTCGAATGGTTTTCAAACATAAACCGTTTTCCTTCCATTATTTTAGAGACTTACAATTCTTTAGAAAAATATGCCCACGGAGATGCTTTTAAAATAAAGAAATATTCTAGAAAATCTCCAAGATGCAACGGTTCCGAAACCTTCGTAATTTATTTGTACTTCGCAAATTCGAGAGCCAATCGAGCAAATTCATATATTTTCTAATCTGAAATTATTGTCATTATGGTTTAATTTATTTTGTGATCTTCATTGTCGAAAATGTATTTATTTCGTAGATCAAAGTTTTTTTTGCTAATTGAACGCCATTTATGCAAGCGGTTACGGTATCCGATACAAATTTAATTTAATTTATTTTATTCTCAAGCTCATATATCTTCGACGTATTTAAATTAATTAAATTTGAATTTTGCAGCTGTTCTCGCATTTTGTGTTTTAGAATTTCAAACCATAATACATGACCTCGTTACTAATTTGTCTGAGCAAACCTTCAGACAAATTATGCATTCTGTTAGTTTCTCCATTTCGGCTGCACATTTAATTTGCAACCTTATTGTATTTATTATAAAGTGAATGCTTGCCTATCATTTTCATTCTCTAACCCACCTAATGCAATGTGACCAACAATATCAAATTAACAATTTCCCCAGCAGTTATAAACATATTTGGCTTCATATTGTTAAAAAAACGAAGATACGGTATAACCAAGTATACCTTTCTTTTTTCAATTTAATGTTAAACTCTTGCCATTTTTCGTCATTGTATGCCTCTGCTGACAATAGGATATAAATTTAATCCACTCGTTAACTCTTCGAATCCCGTCCGTAGCAAATTACGGACAGTATTTGAAGAGTTTCCAAAAATAACGAAACCAGTCCACTGGATGAATAGCCCATCTATACTATACAATGATCACTTTCTAATGACAAATGTTTTATATAATGGGACTAATCTTTATATTAAGTTAGAAAATTTGATTTAAATAATCGTTGTCACCGCCGCGCAACTAATGCTCGCTTAATTACATAAAAGTTCAATTCAATACCACTCCTCCAGATAGTGTTGTGTCTATTTAATAGTGACAGATTTTGGGTGAGTATTTGGTACTTTACGTCTAAGGGTATGTCATATAGGCTCCACATAAAGGAAAGGCTAATCAGGAAACATTAGATGGTACACAACGAAAAAGTGTCCTTAACGTGCAGTAGGGTAATTCAGTGGTTAGAGCAACAGAATTCAAAGACGATTTGCCAGATAAGAGCTCTGTCTACGGCATTTTCTGCACTGTACATAAAGAGCTCCCAATCAGGATGAAATCTATCCACTAGATTAATTGCCTTTTTCACATTAAACAATGCTTCATTTATACTGACAAATATATTTTTATAATGGGACTGGTGTTTAAATAAATATCGCAACCTTGATCTACATAATGACAACCAACTCTTCGCTAGCTAGCAATTACGAACAATTTTGGCCTCTTATAATAGCATGAGCATTGATCGAGTGCGAATCTACACTTGCACTGAACAATATTACACATAATTTCATTTTCGTGCTTCTTGCACTATTATGGTTTGGATCTCAAAGTGCGTATGTACTTGCTATAGTTCTCCAGTAGACAGACTGCTTTTAGCAAACAACATTTTGAGCATATATGATAAGTTAATTTGACTCATATCATAGCAAAAGCAGTGGTCGAATGTACGCCAGGAAATTTTGTGAAATTTTTCTCATCCTGTCACATGTAATTTTACAGTTTTAGTTGAAAGGTTGTTCTTAAACCAGCTATTTAACCAGTTCCAAGTTCTGTCCAAAAGCATTTTAAGGGATAATACATATGTGGAATGCTTAACAGTGACGGGACAATTTAAAATCAATTAATCACGGAAATCGACACGATGTGCACCTGAAAATTTAATGGAATCATGATTTTACCGACTAAGGAGTTATTTTATTTGTCCTGCAATGTTCAATTGCGGCGAATTATTATCCGATGGCTTCGCTGCGCAACAAAAATTTTCCTTTAAAAGTGAAATTAATTATTATTTAAATTGTCGTAGAAATTATAATGAAATAGGCAGTTTAAAAAAAAATAGAATTAATAGTGGCAATAATAGTAGAATTAAATATGGAAATAACAATGAAATAAATAATAGAAATTATAATAAAAATTATACGGGCAACAATAATAGAAACAATAATGAAAATATCACTCAAAATGGAAATAATTATAACAATAATAATAATAATAATGAAGTTTCAAGAAATATTATTCCTCTGTTAAGCACATCAAATATAAGAATTATCAAATTTGAATATTGGACAATATAGGAATATACATTAAATGCGTATTCGAAAATTTATGGGAAGAAAACAAAATCACGTGTTTTTATGAAATAATTACAGCATTGTCAGCCTGCTTTTGTTAGTAACATTGTACTAATTCAGGTGAGCTGCGGTGGTTTAATCATCATCATAAAGGTAGATCAATCAGACGGTATCGACTCCTGTTTATATTCATCACAATATGTTATGCATTAGTTATATTGGTAGAATGTGGAGATAAAGACTGTAAAAAATTGTGTTTGTGTGTGTGATTGAGAATTGAGAGAATTTCGATTTGAGGATATTATATATATATATATACATATATATATATATATATATATAATTATATATATTGATAGCCATTCAATAGAAGTATGATGAATTAAATTCCCCATTTTTTAGCGTTATTAGGAAAACAAGTTGAACTTGAAATTGGCAGCCACTACGCCAAGCACACATTAAATCTTCTGTCATAACAACCCAAGCCATTATTTTGTCTTTTCCGAGATCTCTAGAGAAATTATTTAAATCAAGTTTGCGAGCTTGAAGTAAACACTAATCGCACTGATTTAGCTTGTCTTCGAAAAACATTGCAAAACTACCCTCAGTCAACATCATTTGGCTACGATTTTCGACGACTGGTTAAAAACTATGAGATTGGTGTTTACTTCAAGCTCACAAACTCGATTTAAATAATTGCTACCACCACTCGCGCAATCAATAATTGTCCAATCTTTTGAAAAAGTATCTTTAAATTTAAAGCCGAATTATTAACATACTTTAAAAAGTAAAACTATATCATGTTGAAGCAAATACAAATGAATCGTTATTTAGTCCTCCACCCGCAAAACAAGTCAAAATTGTCATCGTCCGCATGTACTGACACGTTTCAACCTTGCAAGTTCATCCTTATAGTTCGACGGCAAACTGACGAGCTAGGACCATACCGCAATATATGTACTAAATAGTCAAAATAAGACCTGCGGCACTCAATCATGGTAGTCTCGCAATTCACTGGAAATGTCGACTGCGCAATTGCTTTTCAGTCAAAAACGGCACATTTACTTAACTTTCTCCACATGTATGAAAGTTTTATAATCGATCAATTATTGCTTGCTAGGGTGACATCAACAATTCCTCTAAATATTTTTTCCCAATTGAGATAAACACCAATCACATTTTATACACCTAATGGCACAACATAGTAGAATAACCATCAGTCACAAGTATTGCTGCGTTTTAACCTTCGTGATCAACATCATAGCACGGCGGCAAAGTGACTAGTGAGTATCAAATCGCAATTTAAGTATATGGCATATATTGCACATCACTGGAAATGTCGGTTGCACAATTTACATATAGTCAAAAAACACATTTTCGGGGAACATATCTTCTGATAATATTTTCCTACTGGAGATTAACATCAATCAAGTTATTCAAAATAACAAAACTATCGTCAGCCTTCCGTACTGCTGCGTTTCAGAATTCCATGAGAAGTATGGCGCTATTGAATAGGTTAACCCAAATAGCATCCAGTCTAGATTTCTATCCAGAAGGCTAAATTTGTTATTTAAAAATAAAAAATAATATAAAAAGTTTGCATAAACTGATTAAAATTTTAAAAGTAGCATCAGAAATAAGGTTGATAATTTCAGAACATGATAGTATATGGTGCGATATAAAGAGGTTAGACAATATCTGATAATTAAATTTCTAAATTCTAATCAAATGTTGCTTCAATAGACTGAATTTATGAAAGGGTATTTTATTTTACATCCTGTCTGAAAGCCTTTTTTAAATGTGTGTGAAATATATAATAATGCAATTTGTCCCACCTGTGTTCATGTAAAAATTTAACGAAGCCAACTGTTTTTTTTAAGTAACGCGTTTACTAAAAATGCATATTTCATATAAATAATGATCCGGTTGATAAACACTGACATGCATTCTTACAAAACTGTGAATTTCATGTGCACAGTGCAAAGCCTAACATAAACGAAAAAGAAAAATATAATTTCTGTTAAAATTTTGCGTTGATGCTTATACGTACTCCAAATGCGATTGGCAAACACCAATCTTTTCATCGTTTGCACTTCAGCTTGTCAATCTACTGCATTTTATGCAAACTGAACATTTGTATTTGTTAATTAATAACTCACTTGATTCCAAAGAATCAAAATTTAGTAGCGCGAAAAATAGTAAATTAGATTCCTGACGCTAAGTGAATTTAAAATTAAATTTCCTTATCAAAAAGTACGAAATTAATTACTGATGTTTTTTTAAAAAAAGGTTTGATTGCTAATTTCTCTTTAAAATCTATGGAATAGCATGAAGCAAGACTATGATATATATATATATATATACTATTAAATTATTACAATGAAATTTTTATATTTAGATACATTGCTGGCATGAATTAAACTTTGCATATTAGAAATAATCCATAAATGGAAAATGGTTGCGCAATGTGTCAATAGCAATATGACTAACCGTAGACGACTATCATGGGTAACTGATGTCCATTTAGTACTATATAAATGCAAACCCCCTTTTACCCATCGCCTCTCAAAGCCCGAATTAATTTGTTCATTACTAAGTCGGCTAAATTCGGTTTTATATATTAATGTACTTCGAATTAAATCGTCTTTTCAAGGATAATCATCAACCTCAATTTGACTGAGTGCACATTTTCAGCATATAAGAAAAACGAATTGTGGTAAGCTCTTGCAAACTGCTCTATTTATAATTCAATAAACATCCCTAATCAGATGAAATAAAAATAATCCATTAAGGTCTGGATAAGTCTAAATTTATGGGTTTCTATTATTTTTTCAACACGTACAGAATACACACAACCACACACAATTATATATATATATATATATATATATATATATATATATATATATATATATATATCATCAAGCGCATAAAAAAGTTAAAGACGTTTTCTACTTACTTCCACAATTCAAAGCAACTGTGAAATGCATAAAATTGTTCTCCTCTAAGTCCATGCTGATCCCATGAATATGACTATATAAACATCAATGTGAGCTAGCCTGTAACCATGGTAATAGTAGGTTAGTTCCCTAATCGCTTTTTCAGCGTAAATTATAAGTAATACATTCATATATTTAAAAAATGTATGTTCATTAAAATACACTTGCAATGATAATAAAACTGCGTTATACTCAATTCAGAAATCACATGTTTAGTGACATGGATTAGAGAGAGGAGAAAAATTGCAAGAATTAATTTTAAAACAGCCGTTATAAGTTCAATTATATTTGGTCCTATAAACATCGATTGAAATTCGTGTACTGGACCGAGTTTCATTTATTCTGGACGCTCTTAAGTAGTAAACAGAATAACTGAAGTCGAGTAATTAACTGACTGGAATCTGTATCGAACAGGATTGCCCCATCCTCTATCAAATGGGAGCTGAGCATTACATGGAACTTTAGATTTTATAACCGTAAATATTTTAAACAAGCGTTGTATCAAGTGAACTATAATCTCCAGTTTGAAACTGACTACCAAACCTTTCAGTGTAGGACAGAAAACCTACAACTCGGGTAGGGATACCGAATTAAAGCTTTATAACAGAACTGAATTTTAATTTTTGCTGCCTAAATTGAAATTATATTGCACATACTAGACCAGGTTTTGCTCGCATGAGTGAATATTTATCTATTTAATCTATTATGGTATGATTTAAGGACCTATTTTATTGCCATACAGAGTAGAAAATTGTACATGTGGAGAGAATCTGAATTAAGGCAACCACCAATCAGTTACGTGCATAACCTCCAGTAATTAATTGGTCGTTTCTTTATTTCACACTCTCTCCAAGTTTACATTTTTCCATTTTATTAGGACTTTCAACATATATATATATATATATATATATATATATATATATATATATATATAATTTTTTTTTCTTTTTGTGCATGAAAAGGGTACTAGGAATTTTATTAAGGCTCGTATCTTAAAGGAGTATATATATATATATATATATATATATATATATATATATATATATATATATATATATGTTCTATTTTTATTCAAATTGAAATGTTAAACAATTTCCTGATTAGATAATTTAAGCTTTTCATTTTTCACTATACTTTGAAAGTTTTCGAAATAATGGATTGAGATTTCTGTGGCACAAATGGCATATATATTTCAGAAATCATCTAGGGAATTCAAAAACATGGTAGGATAGAATGAATAAAAATTAATATTATTTTGACTACAAACTGAAGACGATTAGAATTTACAAATGAATAAAATTACATTTATTCAAACAGAGTTGACCAAGCGATGCAACCTAAGGTATGTAATGCATTAGTAATGTAAGTCACAGCAGTTTCACTTTGGAAAGTAGTAAATGTTTCTTCTCGTGTTTTCAAACTTCGTTTCACCACATGTCCACACCAACTTTATATAACTAACTTTATTGTAAAAAAATCTATAAATTATAGAAATATCCTTAAAAGCACACTAAATTATTGTCCAATCCAATGCCAAGCGATTAATATTAGACAATCAATTCAGAATAAGATATTAAATATGCGCCTACACCAAGATTCAATGCTTAACGAAAATTTATTAGAGGAAAATAAATGAATATGATTTTATTAAAATTGGTCAATAGTGTAGGAAAAACCTGGCTAACTATCTTATTGTACGACAGGTCATTGCGCATGTAAAATCTCATAAAATCAAAGGTCACAAGTAAAATCAGTTTTACTGTCCTGAAAATTTATGGCAATGTTTATCACTTGTGTTCCACATGGCAATTATATCGCCAATACATAAGAAAGTGATGCCGACCAGATAGCCCAAAATATTCTTATAACATATTTGTTAAGACACAATCACACATTTTATTGCCATTGAATTTCATGGCTTGATGACATAAAAATCTGGAAAATAAAATGGGTGAAATAGGTTAAAATAGATTACATTAATTGATTTTCTATAAACTTGCTTTAATGTACGGTAAACGCTTCTTCTATAATTCAATTGATTTTTACCAAAATTTCAAAATATAATTTATATATATATACATTAATTTATATGAAATCTTAATTGTAATTTTAAATAAATTGATTCAAAATAACTACTGAAAAAATAGGCAATGAGCAGGCATAAAATAAATGAAAAAAAATAAATAGAAAGATTTTCTTTATAATTCGTAACAAATCAAACAACTTATTTAAATCAAGTTTGCGAGCTTGAAAAAAACACCAATCCCATTGCATTTAACCAGTCGTCGAGCAACATAGCAAAACTACCGCCAGACGCAACGCACTGACGCGTTTCGACCTTCCATGATCATCATCAGAATACGACAGCAAACTGACTAGTTTTGTTATGTTGTTCGACGACTGGTTAAATACAATGAGATTGGTGTTTGCAAGACTACTAAAGGTGAGAGCCGCATATTTAATTTTGCTTTCCATATATATGCACAATGTGGTTTGATCCTCGCTAGTCAGTTTGCCGTCGTACTCTGATGATGATCATGGAAGATTGAAACGCGTCAGTGCGTTGCGACTGGCGATAGTTTTGTTATGTTGTTCGACGACTGTTTAAATACAATGGGATTGATATTTACTTCAAGGTCGCAAACTTGATTTAAAGAATTTTTACCACCAACCGCGCAATCAATAATTGTTTAAATTAAACAGCTGTTTAAAAATAAAGCAAGTAAGGGTTTGAATTATAATAAGATTTGGGCAATGCCAAATATTGTATTAATTAATAGATCTTGTTTTGGACTAATAATTTAATGTTCCTAGTTCCTCATTTGAACGGGAAATTTTCGCTACTCCCTTTTAGTTAAATTATTCAGTCCACAGCTCATTATACCAAAAAATGAAAAAAAAATAAATATTTATAATTATCACTGTATTTTCTATGATAAACTGTGAACTGAATAAGGTATGCTTCAATGGACACTGAAACTTTCCCATAGAACAGGGTATTTACAATCTTAAATTTGCATATATCTCGAGTTAACATTTGATTATGTGGATGGCAACTAGTCTGAATGGCAAAACCCAAAAATAATTTTAAAGTATTCAGGCAAAACCAAACACCCATACCACCAGACTCAACAGGTATTCGATCAGATTGGCAAGAAAGTGAAGAAGAAAGAAAGCTGCATATACGGTATCACAACCATTGGTAACAGCTTCAGGAAGTTCAAACTAATATGATCATTAAACACTGCTATCCTCACACCATGCTTTGTTACCACGGGGACAGAACAAAATTGAGTAACAATGCGAAACGTTAGACGACGCTTAGGAGAAAAAAATCCTATACCTAACAGCCAACAATGCAATCAGTTGGTTAACTTTCAATCCATCAATACAAGAATGACCATAGCTCAGACATCACTCTACAATACAAAGAGAAAGATCCCTACACGCAAAACGAAACACGCAAGGACACATACGCATATACAAAACAAACAAAAAAAGAAGTAAAACCGAGTCAGACTAATTGCCATCAACAAAATCAAATGAAAACCCAGGTTTAATATAAATGTAAAATTGTAAAGTGAAGTTCAATAGTCACGAAATAAATAACCAATATCATTTTTGTTATTAATGTTTTTATCTTCTTAATAATAAATATGATGTGTAATATTAGAATGCAATGGGCATAATAAACAATACAATGACGAGAGTTAATTGTATATACGTCATTTGTGTTAACTAACATTCATGTGAACGTGTATGCAATTAATCAAGACCGGTTTCGTCTTCATCGGGAACTTCTCACGTAATTGATAGCATTATCGCACTCTGAACTAGAAACTAAGGGTCTTTTTTACAAACGTATACAATCAACACTCTAGACCTGCTGAACTATGCATTGCAAGCGAGCTTCAGTTTTATACCAACTTTTTTTGTGGTTTTCGATCTTTTCGATATCACTTTCGCCACAAATCTCAAACAAATCACCACCGATCTTGCATTATCAGACAGATACTATACAATCTGGTTTTATGTTAGTACAATTTGTATTGGATATCGGATATTAGTGATGCAAGAGTCGAGTTTCATGACGAAAAACTGATTGAAATTTGGATTAAATCTCAACTGTGGCAAATGTGACGACCTATTTTCCCTTCTGATCATATTTAAACTAATTTGTTTCTAGGTGTGCAACACCTCATACAAAATTGCATATATTTTAGCTCTCCGCAACAAAAAGTATCTAACTACTCTGCCTATTAAATATTGTATCTCGCATATCGACTCTAAAGCCAGTATTTCCATCAGTTTATAAGAATGAATTATTAGAGTAAATTAATCGAAATCACTTAATTAAGACACAACTATAATATTTGTTTATTCTGTAAATATAAAATAAAAGATATTCTGGAATAAAAATGTTTCGTACTCTTAACAATAAAATTGACTGAAATGAGAATAATCGAGGCAAACTCAGATTGAGCAACATGAGGATTATATTTTACTGGTTAAAAGTCACAATCAGACAAATTAAAAATTGTCTCATAACTCAAGACTACACTTTAGTTCAAAACAATTAAAAACGCTACTTAATAATTTTAAAGGATATAGCAATTCAAATTTTATTAGAAGAAAATATTTTGCTCAAAGGTAAATGATTGCACAGGAAAATTATGCAGAATTCGAAAGATAAATTAATTTTCCAGTGTTCATTTGGTTTTAATATAAGACTACAATAGACTACTTCAATGCAAGCGTTGAGATATTTAATGAAGATTTAAGCTGTAAAATGGTGGTACTAAAATATGTGGACTCATTAGCTAATAACTTTTCAGATTATGCACATTTCAAATTAAAATTTAGACAGCTAACTCATGTTAATTTCGTGTGCACAAAATAAATAATTAAACATGTATTTAATGCAGATATTTTTATAGGATATCAGTCTGATTTGGTGATGATGTGTGTAAATTATTTGCCGTTCCTTTATTGCCTATTATCAATTCATTTAAATTTCGTGTTTTATTCTCCTTTCTAAATTGGATTAATCTATACAATGAAAGATATGTGGGGTGTTTAAATGCGCCAGTCCTATTATTTAATGAGAGCCGCATAGACGCCAAATCAGATTCAGTCTCAGTGTGCCTATAGGACTTTGATAAGATAGTTTTCTCTCCCATATCTATTAAGTTCATGCCTCCAACTCCTTGAACAAAATTTTCAGTGTCCTCAAATTTAAGATTAGCCTGCAAATTAATAACACTTAAATATATATTTAATTAATCTAGGAGTAGGCGAAAGCCTGAGTAATTCTTACGCAACACATCATCCTGAAAAGAGATAAGACGCGGAAAACAAAATTATTAATACCTGTTCCTAAACAATCCCAATATGCACAAAAGAAACGCAAACTCGTTTTGAAGGCTTATATTATGAAGATCAAAGTTTTTAAAACCGAAATGAGAAATAAAATAACAAATGAAACTTGCTAGATTTAATCAAGTCAGATAGACACGGAATACAGAAAACTGGAATTATGCACAATTCAAAATTTTATATACTGCAAAGCGTTTAAACGGTGAATTTTGTAGAAGATAAACGAATAATTTCTTTTGTAACAATATACGTTTCAATCAGCCGTGATGGTACAAATTTATCAATAATTGTTACTTTAATTTTGTTGAATGAAATATCTTCCTCTACAGGAGTAAATGCGGAAGAAATATTCATTTTATGCGATAATATTTATTACTATTGCAGCCAATGGTAATGCTCCCATAGTACTATTTATATGCCTTTTGACATGACCACTTGTGACTCTCAGAATGCCAGACAGAACACCGAGCTAATTTTAAATCGGATAATTTTTAATTGTTTATCCAACCTAATTAATGTTTAAGGAGAATCCAGTTTGTGACCTAACTTGGCAGCGGTTTTTGCCTCTAGTCAAATACGGTTGAAATAATGCCAAATATTTTAGCACTGACTCTCTACTCCGAGTACACATCTATAAATTTCCAAATCACGAGTAATGTTTAATTTTTATCTAAACCAACTACTGCTGTTTTAATAAATATTCCTTCATAATTATTACATATTGCACCAAGATTAGCATAAATTGGATCTGTTGTTGTTCCCATTAGGCATACATAAATGCATAGTCAACGTTTAGTCATTCGTGTAGTAGGACAGTAAAAAGTCAAGTACTTTTTCATTGTTTCGTCTTCTTTCACCAGGAAGCTTGAAGGAAGAAAAATGTTCTTATTTCAAAAAGCGAATGAACGAATTATAGATAAACAAGTTGAGTAAGAAAAAAGGTCAAAGCAAACGGAGGTATGCAGAAGAGGGAAACAACAATAAAATGCAGACTATCTGCAATGACGCAACGTCGAACACGCAGTGAAGAAGGAATGGAATACACTACAATATTGGGATATGCTGTTTCATTGTCACATGTATGTAAGCACACAAAAATGAATATTCAATAATACAGACCCTCGAACTATCGTTAATTCTATTCAAGTAGCCTGGTACAGTCAGACGTGATGCTGGGTACAGGCGATGAAATATAAAGTGCTTCTGCGTGCTGTATATGTGAAGTTAATTGTTTGTACGTGTGCTTACATGTGCATGTGCGCAAATCGAAGTTATTGAATACTCAGACGTCTAAATTTTCCACTTAAAACCAACTTCACTTTACTCTATTACGTTGGGAATCTGAATTTATCCAGACATTCTAAAATGAATTAAACTCACATTGTGCAGACAGTTCTGAGTGTGCTTGTTTTTAGTTTAGTTTTTGATTCAGCGAAGTTTAACTTACGAGAAAATTTAGGAAAACTGGTCACAGATGACCCTCTTTGGAGCTTTAATTTACATGAATTTAAAACTTTTAGCTTAAAATTGTACTAGCCGTTTGTTGAAATGACAAAAATAATAAAAACTGACTTTAGGCGTTTAGTATTTTGATTTATATATCAATTAGTACAATTCATAAAATGAAATTAGGAAAATAATTATCTAAATTCTTATTTGCATAGAAACGATAGTCATTTAAAAATTAAAACTGGAAACAACGTTAATTGCCGCTAAAATAATAAGCAGAAGTTTAGGGAGTTTTGGAACCCCTTTGAAAATTTTACAAAAACTGAACTGTTATAAAAAAGTTCATTTTAAAAATTGTGTAAATTTAAATGTTTAAATTAAGTTAAATCTTTCGACTTTTATTTGTTGTAAGTTATAAGATATCACATAAATTTTCTCGATCATTCGTGCTTGAATAAAATGTTAGCCTTGTTAGCAATTATGCTTTCTAGACTATATTTGGATACGATCAAAATGTTAAATAAAGTGAAGATTCTAAAGCAGCGAAGCATAACTAAATTAAGATAAAAATTCAATTTAAAATTAATATATTAAAATAAATAAATAATAGTCGGTATTTGTAAAAATATTTATAAATGCATGTTTGGCCAAAATAACTATATTCATTTTATGTATTTTCAAGAGAACTTAAATATGAATTATATTGTCTTAAACGTTGCAAAAATTCACATATATTCACATATTCGTGGGCTTCATCGGGAAACTGATGTAAAAATAGGATTCTTTAACAATGTGAACTTGTTTTTTTATTTCACACTTCGACTAATTCATGTACCTAAAGAATGTACGAGATGTTATATTGAACATTTAAAGCCATAAATTTCCATCGATGCATTGCACTGACAAAATGAAATTCAAAGCGAAATTTTGACTGTTTACCTATTTTTCGAGTGCTATGTTTACCATTTACTTGATTTTAAAGAAACAATTTAAAGTATTTTTTATTGGTTTGTCAATCGTTTGCACTGTCCCGTACAGTAGCAAATTGCCAAGCTTAGACTTCCACCATTGCAAGACAAATTTGATTACACCCAAATATCGTTTATGACAGATCAATTTATGTTGGTTCCATGATATTTAAGCCAACAACGTAATTTTCCAAAGAGAAAAAAATATATAAATTCATCGTCAATTGATTTCTTGACGATTATTTATTCTCTATCGGTGTTAAGCTGCCATCACAAAATCACATAGTTCGAGTTAAAGGGAGCCATTTCACATGATATGTAATTCATGCAGGAATCGACCGTTATACTAAAAACTCTAGGTATTATCAGAAGCAATGTTCTGGATTTAAGTACCAAAGAAATTTTCCTGTAGCTTTTAATAAAATGTTTACGGGATGACAACATTATCCTGCTCTATTTATTAATCAGAATCGAGCTGCAAATGAAGGCATGCTTAAGTTTACCATGCTTACTAGATTCGCAAAATGAAATAAACTCTTACACTTTACTATTTCATTTTGTCTTGAGGCTACACGTTGTTGCCTATATGGAAGAATTTACATGAGTATTTTATTAAAGATTATAAGCACATATTGCAATACCACAAATGGAATAAAGATACGTAACATGAGTTTTCCATAATTATGTTATTTGCTTGTATACTTTGTTGCACATATTCAAATTTAAAAAAGTTCTTATCGACGCTAGTCACGGTAATGTTTTACATACTGATGAAAATATGCGTCTAAAGTTTGAAGTTCCAATAGATTTTCTGAATCATTTATTTACGAATGAAAATCACATATTGAAATGTTATCCATTACCTTAAAATCCGTTGATATATTTGTATTATCGTTAAAAAATAATATTTTTACAGAAAGCTATTCTCGTTTAATATATCTGAAATATTTTAAAAACAGTGAAGCTTCTCAAAATGAATAAATACCTGTAAAATATATGAAGGGGCAATACAATGATCTAAGTAAATTTATAAAAAGAATTTTGAATATATTTCAATTGATGTCATAAAAATGTTTTTACCTCATTTTCGGATTGCGTACCGAAATAATTGAATCCACTGTCATCATGATGATTTTTGCATATATTTCGTTTTTTGGGGACGGAAATCTTTTTCAATGCCAAACACATCACCCACTAAGTTGACAATCAGTATGTCAAGTGGAAATATTAGTTTAAACTGCCTCATTTATAGGTAAATGATCTTTTCACTGTCGCGCAACATGTTTCTTTTAAGTCATAAAAATTTGTTTAAAGCAATTTTCCAGAAGTCAAACGCAAGGCTGAATTGTTATTACATCCATATTATTCTATTTGTCAATATTATTAAATGGGTCTAGGTTTCCTAGATGGATCGTCAATATTTTCTCGTTGCACAAGTGCTCAATAATTCCGAAAATTCAAAATAACATTTCCATGTGCAGAAACAAAGATAAATTTTATAATTTACAATTACCATTTCCTTCATTTTTTCTTCTCAAGTATCTACGCATAAACACAAACACGCATACACACACACATATATATATATATATATATATATATATATATATTGAAGAGCGAAACAAAATAGGAAAACTTAAATGTGGAGAGAGTGTGAAGCAAGGGAACAACGAAACAATTTCGTGTATCATTGTCCGAACACGCTTTTCTGCTTGTTTTTTAAACAGCAAACTTGTCCACGAATACGTTCAAATAAACACACATGGTCTATTAGAAATTTATGAGTTTAATAATAGTCTTGAATTTAAACAAAAACAACGTGACAAATAATGTATAATCAATTAATCATCTTCTTATTTTGTGCTTTATTCGGCCTTATAAATCACTGTATTGCACCTTGATCATAAAGGTTAACATTAATTTTATTAGTAACATGCTAATAATTGATACTTGATCATTTTCGTAATTTACATTCAAAAAACTTATCGAATCCCCATATGCATCCTAATTGCCTTCGTTTTGGAGATTGCGAGTACTTCATTTCAATCAATGTACAATTCAGAGTCATGAACTGTTGAGTCCAAATACGGCACTTGAATCTAATATTACTCACCAACTGGTAGCCAATGCAGAATTTAACTGACATTCAATACTATGCTTCTATCTATGATGATTTATTCAAATGCCTTTATGACAAAGAAGCTGTATTTCCGATATCCCTTTGTCTTATCGCTAACTTCGCCAAATTGGCAGTTTTTAGATTCGTAGGTTGCCTCAATTCTGTGTGTCACTAGGGTAAACATATACATTATTTAAAGAAAATCAAATTTTGGAATATTCGGTGATATCATTCTTATAACTGTGGAGTTGCTGAGTAAATAAAAAAATTACCTTTTCAAATAGTGTTTATGCAAAACAAAAATGAAACAATATAATTTAATTTAATTATTCATACAAAAAATACATTTAAAATTAATTGTACGTATTGATGAAGTTTTATAATGTTTTGCGACTGGTTAAATTAAATTAGGATGGTGTTTATCTCAAGTTCGCAACCTACATTTAATTGATTTTTACCAACATGCGCACAACCAATAATCGTCTAAATGACGTGTAATTAAAACTATCGAAAACAATCATTTTAAAGTTTTGATTGTTGACTTAATACAAACTACACTTCAGACTGTTAACCTTTTTCACGCCACCAGATACACTTACTAGAACATTTTAAACATTCTTCATTATTAATTAAGCAAGAGGTAAAACTACCTAGAGAGGATAAATCCATAACGAATGCAAAGGTATGGAAATCTGAGATGCGTCTCAGCCTAGAGACCACACATACAGTTTACTCGAATGTAATCTTGTCTGGGAAAGTTGTATTCACCACCAACCATGAATTTAAGCAGCATTCACATATCAATGATTGCTTAATTAAATGACCTACATTAACTGGTAAAAACTGCTAAATAATTAAGCTAAACAAAATATACAATTTTAACTGCATAGAAATATTGTAGCTGACATTTCGGTTACATACATCATATGTAAGCCTAAATAGGGTTAACAGAGCATGTGAGGTTATAGAAAAATATATTTAATCCATTAAGAACCATTTTAGCCAGTATTCAGACGTGTCTTGATGATGAACAAGGTAGGTCAAAGACAGGACTACTGCGAATTACTGAAATTTTGCTATTTCGTGGGATTGTTTAAATGAAATTGGATTGTTTTTATCTCAAGAACACAAATAAAAAATGCTATCTCCCACGCACTCATTGCTCGCCTAATATAACAACATAAATAGGTATAACGAAAGCTACAAAAGGAAATGTTTTTACTAAATAAATATATTATATACAATGAGAAGAAAGCAGTAAAGGAACATAAGGAGGCACACACATATCCACATACATTATTCGCCAGTTTTTGTTCAATCCTTGCAGAACTCCTTTTGTCTATTTAGCTGTGGCTTGAGGATTTTGTATCTGATCGCTTCCGCTTTGCGTAACTCTTTTTTGTTTCTCCTTTTGTTTAAAGCAACGGCAATTCTCGGCATTGAAATTGCTACGAGCAGATTTCTTTATTCTTTAGGATAAAAAGCGTATCATTGACTTTGGGGAAATTGAGAAAACAATGTGATAATGGATGTATTGTCCTGTCTATACCTTCATTCAAATTATTATATACTATAGACAACTATCTTCCTGTCCCTATATCAATACGCCAAGGTAAAACAATGCGATAGATTGAGCGTTTTGACACCCAAGAGTAAAATTATACATGTCATCACGCTATTAATATCTTCAAGTTTGGCATATATTTCTGCATATTTGATGAAAGTAATGAAACTTTCATCAGATTACCTTAGATATAGATGATCATATTATGGAACTAGATCTATCCGTTTTAATATTAACAGTTTGAACAGGTAAACATCATACAGTAGAAACTATAAAAGACTTCATATCGACTTTCAATTGACTTTCGTAAAATATTGAACATTAACTGTGAACAGAGGCTCATTGGTGCAATTGTTAAGTGAAAATTTTAGATCACGTTTAGGTATGGGGAAAACGTAGACGTTCACCGTCGGTAAACATCATACACTTTCGGAGGAAATTGATAGACTTGTGAACTGGAACGTTTTAAGCAGATCTTTTACGTTGGTATCTGTATATTTTTATTCTTAAGTTGTGCGATTTTATTTTGTTTGCGAAATCATAAGCGTCATAAAATCAATTGTTTAAAATTTCAAATTGTGTTGACCGTAGGATTACTTACGGCTCACCCGCCAGTAATTTGATGTTTATCATTGACCCAATCAATGTTAGTGGTGGCAAATTGATTGCTCCATCTACGAAGCGTATCTTTGGTATGTCGTGCATTCTGAACAAGCATGTGGCAAATTGTTTGGATTGTTTAAGACGCTGAATGATAATATCGGTTTAACAAGAAATTTGAATCGTCGGATTTTTGTTGAATTTCTTCACGCGCATCTTAACCGCACGCCATATTGAATCCTCACTTGTCATTTCTTGCATTTATTTATTTGAATTGGTCTAAGTTTATGTTTATAATTAACGGGCAATGCTAGTTCAACTATTATGATGATGATAATAATAGGTATTCATACTTATTGTTTTCTTTTTTTCTGACTTGTTTAATGGATACTACGTACCTACCGTTAATGGAATTTAGTAGATTTTATGCATCCAAATTCTCGTAGGCGACAGTTAGTGCGGCAGTAAGTAAAGGATGAAGTTCGTCGGCTTTTAAAATTCCTGATTTAACAGCGTCCTATGAACTCTCCAGAGCAGCTTTCTTTTATAAATCTGTCGTCTGATTCTTAGCGTTTGGCCATATACAGCATGTTGGTCTCATTTATCTGATCATTGACAATCAGAAGGAGATACACTTGTGCGTTAGACAATAAATGTAGTTTCTTCTATTCATTTTGCTGCTAATTTATTCTTTTTATTATAATTAGAATTATATTAATATATGCGATACAGAGATGCAGGCACTCTATTTGTAAACATAAATATTGCTTACTACAAATAGGAAATCGATGTATAAATTTTCCCTTGATAAAACAAACATTAAACGAACATTGGTTGCGCGGGTGGTGATAACAATTATTATAATCAAGGTTGCGGTCTTGATATAAACACCGGACCCATTAATTACTTACATATGTCAGTATAAACTAAGAATTGTATAGTGTAGAAAAGGCAATTCATCCAGTAGACCGGTTTCGTCCTTATTGGGAACTCATCAAGTACTGGCCAGAATTTGCCGCGGACAGGATACGAACCTGGGCACGTCTGCTTCGGAATCTGGTGCTCTAACCACTGAGCTATCCTGCCGCACACTACACTACACACAATTTTCAGTTATATACTAACTAATGTAACTTGGTTAGTCAATTTTTCCTTTAGGTGGAGCTCATATGGCATCCATTTAGACCCAAAGTTCCAACTAACCATGCCCAATCTGTCATTACTGAACAGACACCACATTACATGGGGAAGTGGTATTGAAATGAACATTTATATAATTCAACGAACATTGGTTGCGCGGGTGGTGGTAACAATTATTATAATCAAGGTTGCGGTCTTGATATTAACACCTGACCCATTAATTACTTACATGCATGTCAGTATAAACTAAGAATTGTATATAGTGTAGAAAAGGCAATTCATCCAGTAGACCGGTTTCGTCCCTATTGGGAACTCATCAAGTACAGGCCAGAATTTGCCGCGGACAGGATACGAACCTGGGCACGTCTGCTTCGGAATCTGGTGCTCTAACAACTGAGCTATCCTGCCGCACACTACACTACACAATTTTCAGTTATATACTAACTAATGTAACTTGGTTAGTCTATTTGTCCTTTAGGTGGAGCTCATATGGCATCCATTTAGACCCAAAGCTCCAACTAACCATCCCCAATCTGTCATTACTGGACAGACACCATATTACATGGGGAAGTGGTATTGAAATGAACATTTATATAATTAAACGAACATTGGTTGCGCGGGTGGTGATAACAATTATTATAATCAAGTTTGCGGTTTGATATAAACACTGGACCCATTAATTAATTACATATGTCAGTATAAACTAAGAATTGTATAGTGTAGAAAAGGCAATTCATCCAGTAGACCGGTTTCGTCCTCATTGGGAACTCATCAAGTACTGGCCAGAATTTGCCGCGGACAGGATACGAACCTGGGCACGTCTGCTTCGGAATCGGGTGCTCTAACCACTGAGCTATCCTGCCGCACACTACACTACACACAATTTTCAGTTATATACTAACCAATGTAACTTGGTTAGTCAATTTTTCCTTTAGGTGGAGCTCATATGGCATCCATTTAGACCCAAAGTTCCAACTAACCATGCCCAATCTGTCATTACTGAACAGACACCACATTACATGGGGAAATGGTATTGAAATGAACATTTATATAATTAAACGAACATTGGTTGCGTGGGTGGTGATAACAATTATTATAATCAAGGTTGTGGTCTTGATATAAACAAACATTAGTTGTGCGAGCTGCGATAATAATTAATTAAACCAAGTTTTCGAGGTTCATGTAAACACCAATCGCATTATACATACATTTTTCGGCATAAGCAGAGCACCGTTTAGTGTGTAGAAGTCAATTCATGCAACAGACTGGTTTTGTCCTCATTGGCAATTCATTACCTAACGTTCAGAATTTGCCTCGGACATTACGTGAAGAGTTGCCAATAATGATAGAAATGATCTAATAAATGAATTTGCTTTTCTACATTATATAATGCTTAGAGTATACGGAAAAATTTATGTGTATAATCGGACTTGTGTCTATATAAAGTTTCCTAAATTAGCTTTAATATTTAAATTTTGTTAGGTTTAATAAAAAGGATAAAATTTGCATTATTTATAAAAATATAAAAATGTAAAATTAAAATAAATCATTTTCATAATATTGAATGCATAAATATAATTTTTTTACTTTATATATATATATATATGTTATTATTTTGAGAACTAATTATATATCCTAACGATAAATGTCTATGTAAAATCATTTTATAACAATTTATATTGATTAAATTGTGATTAACAAACCATGTCGAAAAGTTGACACCTTCTATTAATCGCTAATGCATGACAACTGCAATTTCGAAATTGCAAATTTATATAACTAACGTTTTAACATGCATAATTCTGTTTATAATCACCATTATAAAAAATGATTTCTTTCACACTACTAACGTAATTGTTTGTTTTTTATTATAAACTTAGGTGCGACCTCTGAAGAAATGGCTGTATCATCTTGACCATTAAACGAGTGAACAAAGATTAGCGGCTTGTTTTGAAGTGTACTTCTTTGTACACAAAAAAATTTAAAACTTTGTTGTAGCAACCCTCATTCTGTCTTCGGTTGGAGATCAATGATGATCTTGAAACTTTCAGTCAAGTTAACAGGTTAAGATTAATTTATAAATACATTTGGATGAGCGTTTTAAGGGAGTAAACAGTGATGATTAGCATTAAATACCAAGCTCACGTATTTATAAAGGTATCTAAATTTTCACAAATTTAACAAGAACTTCTTTCCATCAAATTGCAACAACATTACAAACAACGATTTCACAGCATCTTGCTTTTGAATGAAATGCATCAATGATGTTTTACGTGGCGTGAATCCCTAAATTGGTCAAACCATCAAATTTAATTACAGAGGACAATATTCCAGGACTAATTTTTAATCTAAATTACGATATCGCACAAAATTTGTTCTAATTTTTTATTAGTATCTGGAAAAAACTTTTAAAATTGTTCTGCTATTAATAACATAAATTTCACCACAATGTCATATAATGTGGTTTTAGGATTAGTTTTGAAATTCCAGCATTCTGTTTGCTCGACCAACTGTGCAACATTAAATGAACAAATAATCAGTGAGTTCAGAAAACGAAATTGACTCTTACTGATGATTAGCCAGTTAGTACGAAGTGTATGCTCCTTGGTAATTGCACTGTTAATTTACGCTTAAATTATCCTATCGGCCAGGTTTTATATGAAATACTACGTTAATAATTATTAAAAACAGAGTACATATGTGTTGATTTCTAGTTGTTACGCCTATCATTTATACGAAGGAATCGCTTTTTATTGAAATTATACATTACCTCGATTTAATGACATATTAATTTATAGAGGGCTAAGTTTTGATAAACAAATGTCCAAATTTGTACAACATAATAATAAGGTTAAATTACAAATTATTCACCAGGAATATCAATAGATCTTACTAAACGTTTGGAGAAATTAAGCCAACGCAACTTTATCATATTTCTCGAAATTAATAGATGAAATATACATAATAATTTTTCTATGTCAAATCATAGTTAAACACAAATGTTATAGGAAATCTATAGAATTTTATATTAAATCTATTATTAAAATGTTTTTAACAAGAATTGGATAATTCTTTAAATCAAGTTTGCGAGCTTGAAGTAAACACCAATCCCATTGTATTTAACCAGTCGTCGAACAACATAACAAAACTACTGCCAGCCGCAACGCACTGACGCGTTTCGACCTTCCATGATCATCATCAGAGTACGACGGCAAACTGACTGTCGGGTTTCAAACCGCATAGAATATATATGGAATCAAATTTAGATAGGCGGTTCTCACCTCTAGCAGTCTCGCATACATTGAACTTGACTGGAAATGTCGGCTGCACAATTTCTATGCAGTCACGAATATAAACTGTTTGTAGCTTTCGCCACATATACATATATATGCAATACAATTTAACAATAATTGTTTGCGCGGGTGGTGGTAACAATTCTTAAAATCAAGTTTGCGAGCTCGAAGTAAACACCGATCCCATTGTAATAAACCAGGCGCCGAACAACATAACAATACCACCGCCAGCCGCAACGCACTGACGCGTTTCGACCTTCCATTATCATCATCAGAGTACGACGGCAAACTGATTATCGAGGATCAAACCGCATTGAATATATATGGAAATCAAATTTAGATATGCGGCTCTCACCTCTAGCAGTCTTGCATACATTGAACTTACTGGAAATGTCGGCTGCACAATTTCTATGCAGTCACGGACATTAACTGTTTGCAGCTTTCGCCACATATACATATATAGGAAATACAATTTAACAATAATCGATTGCGCGGATGGTGGTAATTATTTTTTAAATCAAGTTTGCGAGCTTGAAGTAAACACCAATCCTACTGTGGTATTTAACCAGTCGTCGAACAACATAAATAAAAACTACCGCCAGCCGCAACGCACTGACGCGTTTCTGACCTTCCTTGACTACTCATCAGAGTACGACGGCAAACTGATTATCGAGGATCAAACCGAATTGAATATATATGGAAATCAAATTTAGATATGCGGCTCTCACATCTAGCAGTCTCGCATACATTGAACTTTACTGGAAATGTCGGCTGCACAATGTCTATGCAGTCACGAACATAAGCTGTTTGTAGCTTTCGCCACATATACATATATAGGCATTACAATTTAACAATACTTGATTGCGCGGGTGGTGGTAACAATTCTTTAAATCAAGTTTGCGAGGTTGAAGTAAACACCAATCCCATTGTTTTTAACCAGTTGTCGAACAACTTAGCAAAACTACCGCCAGCCGCAACGCACTGACGCGTTTCGACCTTCCATGATCATCATCAGAGTACGACGGCAAACTGACTAGCGAGGATCAAACCGCATTGAATATATATATGGAAATCAAATTTAGATATGCGGCTCTCACCTCTAGCAGTCTCGCATACATTGAACTTGACTGGAAATGTCGGCGGCACAATTTCTATGCAGTCACGAACATTAACTGTTTGCAGCTTTCGCCACATATACATATATAGGCAATACAATTTAAACAATAATTGATTGCGCGGGTGGTGGTACCAATTCTTTAAATCAAGTTTGCGAGCTTGAAGTAAACACCAATCCCATTGTATTTAACCATTCATCGAAAAACATAACAAAACTACCGCCAACCGCAACGCACTGACTATCGAGGATCAAACCGCGTTGTACATATATGGAAATCAAATTTAGATATGCGGCTCTCACCTCTAGCAGTCTTGCATACATTGAGCTTGACTGGAAATGTCGGCTGCACAATTTCTATGCAGTCACGAACATTAACTGTTTGCAGCTTTCGCCACATATACATATATAGGCAATACAATTTAAACAATACTTGATTGCGCATGTGGTAATAATTCTTTAAATCAAGTTTTCGAGTTTGAAGTAAACACCAATCCCATTTTATTTAACGAGCTGTCGAATAATATAACAAAACTACCGCCAGCCGCAACGCACTGACGCGTTTCGACCTTCCATGATCATCATCAGAGTACGACGGCAAACTGACTATCGAGGATCAAACCGCATTGAATATATATGGAAATCAAATTTAGATATGCGGCTCTCACCTCTAGCAGTCTCGCATACATTGAGCTTGACTGGAAATGTCGGCTGCACAATTGCTATGCAGTCACGAACATTAACTGTTTGCAGCTTTCGCCACATATACATATATAGGCAATACAATTTAAACAATAATTGATTGCGCGGGTGGTGGTAACAATTCTTTAAATCAAGTTTGCGAGCTTGAAGTAAACACCAATCCCATTGTATTTAACCAGTCGTCGAACAACATAACAAAACTACCGCCAGCCGCAACGCACTGACGCGTTTCGACCTTCCATGATCATCATCAGAGTACGACGGCA
>JAQBSW010002762.1:0-96456 GCA_029291075.1 Eudiplozoon nipponicum | reverse complement strand
GTTTCGAAGTGCGCTAACTAGTGATGCATGATCTGTGAAAACAACAAATCTGCTACTGCCAATGATGCTGATAAAATGGCGCACTGCGTCGTGGATGGCGAGAAGTTCTCGACCGAAAGTGTCGTACCTCGTTTCTACTGGTTGGAGAGTACGCGAGTAGAAACTGATAGGCTTCCGAACTCCGTCGATCTCTTGTTCCAAAGTGGCTCCAATAGCGAATTCAGAAGCATCTGTCGTGAGTAGAAATGGCTTTTCAAATCTGGATGCGTTAGCATTGTGGCATTTGCTAACGAGTTGATGGCAAGTCGAAGTAATTCCTCGTCTTCCGACGACCAAGCAATGATGGAATTCTTGCTAAGTCCTTTTCGGTTCCACAGGTGCCTGCACAAAGGATAAAGTTGTTTTGAAAGGCCTGGAAGGACCTTGCGGTAATAGTTTAGTACTCCCAGGATTTTCTGCAAATCGCTCAAAGTCCTTGGTGACTTGATATTCTTGATTGAATTCGTCTTTGACGGCAACGGTTGAATACCTTGGGCCGTGATACGATGCCCTAAGAAGTCGACGGATGAAGTTACAATCTGCGTCTTGTCACAGTTGATCTTGAGTCCGTGGTTGGATAAGCGCGAGAGGACATTTCGTAGATGTTTCGCATGAGATTCTAGATCTGGACTGAATACCATAATGTCATCTAGGTATGACATACAATAAGCAGAGTCGTCGCGAAGTATGTTGTCTATGAATCTTTGAAATGTCTGTGTAGCACACTTAAGTCCAAAAGGCATGTAAAGGTATTCGAAAAGGCCAAATGGAGTGATGACAGCAGTTTTCTCGATATCCTCTGGTGCTACCGGGATGTGATGGTAGGCTTGTCTAAGGTCAATTACTGAGAAGAAATTGCTGCCGTTGAGTTTTTCAAGTAATGTGTTGATATTTGGAATAGGATATGCATCAGATTTTGTCACTGAATTTAGCTTACGGTAGTCTCCACAGGCTCTGTACGATCCGTTTGATTTTGAGACTAAGTGCAATGGTGACGCCCATGAACTTTTCGATGGTCTGATGATTCCCTCTTCCAAAAGCCTTGAGAATTCTTCTTGTGCAGCTTTCAGCTTAGCAGGAGCCAGTGGTCGCTTCTTGAGTGCAATAGGTTGTCCTTCTGTGACGATGTGATGCATCGTGTTGAAGACTCGCAGATCGGATTTGTTAAGATCGAAAAGCGATTTGTATTTTCGAAGAGCTGCTGATATCTCTGCTGAATGATGCACTGAGGTTGGTTGAATGACCTGTAACTCAAAACGCTCGGAGGCAAGTGTCCAAAAGCTTTGTTCAAGTCCGGTGGAGGGGTCGATGATCTTTTGATTAGCAAGATCAACAATGAGCCGAAATTTTAGAAGGAAATCAAGGCCTATTATATTATGTGAGACCTTGGCAATGATGAAGTTGTGGGAAAATTCACGTCGTAGACTTATGTTGAGTGTGCGGTATTGGCAGCCATAAGTTGGTATGGGCTCGCCTGTAGCTGTTGCGAGAAGAACGCCTAGCAACATCTCAGCCATTGAATCACCTTTGAGAACTGAGACTGCCGCACCTGTGTCTACGATGTACTCTTCGCCAGTTTTGAAATCAAGAAGGTGCAGAAGTTCGTTTGGCTGTTTGGCCGGGTCATGCAAACAAGTAGGCTGGTGATAGCGACCGGCATTGTCTGTTTGGTTCTCTATGTGAAAATTCGGCGTGGACGAAAAGAGTCGACAGGGATGTCGGATTGTAGTTGGCTTCTTCCCTGTAGCGCCGTTGATGCCGTTGATGTGCAGAAGGTACGGTCTTCTACTTCATGCGCCAGACGTTTCCCGATACTGATGCACCCTTGTGCCTGCGGTCTGTTGTCCTCTCCGTCAGCTGTGGAAATTGACACTCATTCGGAAATTCTTCGGAACGACAAAGACAAACTTGGCAAGCATAAAAAACTTCTGGTGGTTATAACACCAGTTCTTTGGAGCATATTTATTAAATGATTGCGGAGATCTCGATCGCCGCCTACCATTATAATTTGACTTGGAAACGAATTTTGGTCGAGCATTCACATGATTTATCTCCGATTTGGTAATGGCCAATCCTTCTAGAACTTTGGCCATGTTCGCCACTGTTCTCTCTAAAGAGGAGATTCTATCATCTTGCGGGGTGAAGAAAAGGATGATGGATTCACTTTGGGTTCCAAAACCCTATATTCTAACTCACATCTCTCAGATAAGTCATCTATAGAGAGAGTGTTGGGGAGCTGTCTGGCAAAGAGTTTTAATGTTTGGGAAGATTGTTAATAAAAACAACTTTAGCCTCATGGTCAGAAATGTTGGTTTTATACCAACGTTTCCGTAATTCCCTCAGTATTTCTATGGGGCCAAGATTTGGCATATCTAACTGCACATATTTGTTTATTATCTGCTCAGTTTCAGTGGGTCCAAGCAAGGATTCTACCTCGTTTTGTAGGCCCAAAATGGGATGAGGTAGCTTCCTAATGGCCTCAAGCTTAGGATAAATCCGTCGCTGCAATTCAGAAGGTAGTTTAGCAAAACCTTTCGACAGTTTTTGATGACTGTCATAATCAGGAAACGGGGAGAAAGCGGAGTCTACGCGCATAAAAATAACTCACTATCTCCATCCCAAACAGGAACATCAATATCTAAAATTGGACCTGACATTTTAACAATCTTACAGGATCTTAAAAGCATAAATTTATAAGCAATATGAAAATGTATATATAAATGTATAAATATATAACGGAACGCTTACCCACAAACAGCTTCCACTGTTGCTTGATATTGTCCAGTACAAAAGGAAAAAACGAACAGAGGCCCCGATGGCCTTTGATGACAATGTATTATTATTTCAACACAGAACAGCGTCACTCCTTCCAAAAATTGAAATTGTCCTGTAGGGAAGACGAACGGAGGCCTCGTTGGCCTTTAGTGCCAATGAATTATTATTTTCAACAGCAAGAATAACACACTGCTTCCAAAATTTGAAATTTTCCTTTAGGGAAGACGAACAGAGGCCCCGTTGGCCTTTGATGACAATGTATTATTATTTCAACACAGAACAGCGTCACTCCTTCCAAAATTTGAAATTTTCCTTTAGGGAAGAAGAACACCACAAATTCACGAATATATACCCAACAGAAAAACAGGATCAGGGTAAAGAAAACGCAAATGTTAGTCGATTTATCCCAAACAAATGAAGAAAGTCAATTTATTTATACCCAAAAAAAATCAGATAAATAATCAATATCCTGGCGCGGTCGCCAATTTTGTAAACGCCCCGGCTTCAAGTAAATGCCGTACGACGTTACAAACTCGGTTAAGGTGCTCTGAATAGAGATTAGTTACTGATATGGGGGCCCTTAAGAGGGCCGGGTAATGCGTTCGCTTTGAGTCTTCAGCTTTGAAGATGTCCTAGAGCCTTGGGTGGACTCTGGTTGATTTGTTGCTCCCGTGGTTGAGCTGTGATCGTGTTGTGGATGGTGTCCTGCAGGTCCTGCACTCAATTGGCTCGTCTCTCCGGTATCCCGCAACAAGATGAGTAGATACTGACAGCCGACAGAGCGCACATGTATTGACAACCGACAGAACGCACACGCGTGAAGCAGGTAGAAGGCAAATGCCACAACTGACTTGCATGGTAAATTACCGTGCTTAAATAGCATGCAATATGTGTACTTGCATACTATTGGTTAAACGTGGTTAGACGTGGTTAAACGGCAATTTGCTTTTTTCTCATTGGTGCAACGTAAATAAATTTGAATTTAATTTACGCAATATGTCGGCGATTGATTTGTGTCGTTACATAAGTATTGTCTAATACATCATTGGCTAAAATGTCTTCGCTACCTTATACAATGCTTTGGTTATGCCGAAAAAATGTGATTAATGTTAATCGCTTATTAACAACCATGATTTAAATAATATGTATATATCTATTTGAGGCTGCATTTTTTAATCAACTGTACTAATTGCGTGGTGGTTTAAATTTAATTATTTACTATTGATTACGAATATAAAAATGCAATTTAAAATGAACTTTATTAAATGTGTGTAACTCACCTTTAAATGACCATCAATAAGGATTTGAATTGTACAGAGAAGTGAGCTAATCCCAGTTGCAATTTGAAAATAACTGAATGAAGACAGATTTTCCGGAAAGTTGATTGCCTGCTGTGTGAATAAAATAACAATTCCTGCAATTGTTGACGCTGTAGTTGTGTACGCCTTAATTGTTGTTTGAAAAGATAACATTTCTGAAAATGGTGTGATTTGATCAGTCCTTTGGAAAAATGAGTAAATATTTTTTTTTGTCTCGATGCAGTTTGTTTAACATGAACTTGTGTAATTGGGGAGCATGTGATCATTCAATTTGACACATTTTAATACATATAAATTGATTAAGTGTAGGTCAAGGCTGGAATGACAAAAGGCCAATAGTAACTACACCGTCTCAAGTCTATTGTAGAGAGGTCGAAAAACATTTGTCTACATCTTAAATAAAATAAATTTCGGCTGCCAATTTCTTATACACTTTTAACGATAGCACCTAACAATGAAGAACAGCACAATATAAAAACACGTTAAAATTCTAATTTGCTCCTGAGTTTTTGTTAAAATTTTCTTAATTGATGTATTTGCTTTAATTATGTAACGTAAATTTTTAAGGAACTGTAAAATTTTGTTATTAAGTTCATAGGAAATAATCCAGTCATTAACCGTATGCATGCTACTTATGGGAAGTACCAAATTAATGTAATATTCAACAATATTATTACTAGATTTTTTCATTAAATGAAAAAAAGTATTTATTATAAACTGATTTATCATGGCAGCTAATTACAATTCATATGTAAATAAAGAAGTTTATTGTTATTTTAATTCAAACAAATGATAAACGCGAAGACGTGTTATGTATAGACGGACATCAGATGCACAAATTCAGAGTAAAATAATACCCTTAATGCGACTATTTGCATTTAACGACTGATTTTAAGAAGTATTGTCTAATGAGATCAAAATCGATTCCCGCTATCAATGTGAAAATCAAACTTGTTGATGGAATCTTTTATTCAAATAATAGAACTGTATGTAACATATAAAGACTTCGGTGAAATTTAGATTTAAATCACCTGACAAATGGGAGAACGTTTTCTCATTAGCCAAAGAAGTTGCTCTACGTAAGGCGGATTTCACGGTTTTGTCACAAGTGAAAATTGACAAAGATATATATAATTCAAAGCAATCAACTGCAACCTAATTTCGCTGCAGTTAAATGCAAAGGGCACTTTATAATGAATTTACTATGTACCGGTGAGCTGCTTATGGATGGATATACAGATGCGTTTTAGGTTTCCCTAGCGTTGTGTATAACAAATACATTTAACACAAACAAATTACATTTGTTTTTGTAAATAATGTACAATGTTGTATTAGGTGTGGCACACCAAATAAAAAAATTAGTTCGAATATGATCAGAAAGGTAAACCAAAAACGGCATTAACGGAACGTATAATTTCAAGTGCACATTCGTTCCGTGCTTGTTGGCAACTCATCCGTAGGAGTTGGTATTACGCCCTTTACCCACTGTATATTTGGGTGAGGAATTTTGGAAAATAATACAGTAAAATCTACTATGCGAATGTGCAAACCTACAGTAATGAAGCCAACTTCATCTAAAGTCTTTGACGATGTGTTTTTAAAACCAACTCATTATAAACAAAATATGTACCAAGTATGTACAGGATATATTTTGATTATTTTGTATAAATCTGCTTTATAATAATTTCTTACATGCAACAATGGTTGATTTGAAATTCTACAAGATTGTTTATATAAATCAATATGAAGCAGAAAACGAAGGTAATAAAGTATCACGAACCGGACACACATGGTCTGTGATATATTCCGTATGATTTTTGAGGCATAATATTTAACTAAGGAATAAGGTTCATATGGCGTTTTATATTTGTATATTAAATAGTGGAATAAAAAATCTTATACTTAAGACTTGTCAGGTTTCCTAATGTCTTACAAAATTGGCCTAATAAGAATAAAATTATTGCTACAATAGCCGTCCTTACACAGATTGACAGGAAATGTTCTTGGAACTCGATTTGCCGAAATTTTCCAAATTTTCGGGACATCATTTCTAATCCTATTTTCGTATATACATATATATATACATACACACGTTGTTGCTTCTCGAAAACAGATTCAAACAGGATGTGAAGTTGTTGACAAGACCGGTGAGAATCCAACAACCATTTAAAAATAACAAGCTGTGCACCTGGAAATATAAATTAATTAAGATATCTGAACGTATCTGAGAACACAATTTAAAAAAATTAATTTGTTAGATCTCGAAGCCTTACTGTTTCATAATTTTGTGCGATCTGGCCAAATTAAATTTGTAATGAACTAATAATTGAAATAAATTTACGTGTTCAGTTGCTAGATATTAGCTAGAAATCAGTTATTGTTCAAATCATAATAACTGCTTTTAGTTGATATCACTTCTATAAGCATTTGTTATGTTATAAGATAAATTATACTAACATTGACATGCCATTTTAAATAATCAGAGAGAGAACAAAATTACTAAAGTTAGAAAATGATATTCATTCAAATATTTTTTTTCTTTCTTAAAGTGCCCTATTTGTTGTAGTTAGAATTTTTACGATCAATGTCTAAACACGGGATTATTTGATTAAATACATTCAACTCATGATTTATATCACCGAGACCGTGCAATGACTGCTCTATTCAATCATAAATCAATTTGTTTTTTAGGTAATTTTTACTTCTGATTAGTTCCTGAATTTCTCCTTTTCGGTCTAAGGACTTATCTAGTTAAGCCAGATAAGTCATTAAATTGCGGACACACTTCTTTTTTGAAAGTTATATTGAATTGATGTACATTGGTACGATTTTATTATGTATACGCATGATTGTACAAAACAAACATAGCATTAGATTGCCTGATCTGCGTTTTGACTAACACAGGTAGTTTTAAATTAGTTTTCTTTCTTCAAAGATATATTTCGGCTGCCTCCATTGGCAGCTTTCTTCAGTTGGTCCATGCTCACTAGCTTAAAAAAAACCAAACCTGACCAAAAGTTTACTACTATCTATGGAGCAGAATTACATAAATTGCTACGTAGGTGACGCACTTTTGTTCATAATAAATGTCATAAACACTGCACAGTCGTTTGAACCAGAAATAAACTAATAAATACAAACCACATAAAAAACTTTTTAAAAATTCGAAATGCTGTCTTATATAAACATTAAAATCCTATGTGAATATTGACAGTATTTTGCGAGATAGTCAGAGGAAAGTAACGCGTACGGAAAACTACACTCATTACCAATACGTGTTCCGAAAGTACAGAGGCGGAATTTGTCGGCAAACCTGACCAGCAAGATACCAAGATCTTTTAATAATTATAGTTATTATTATAATAATAATAATGAGATTTGGCTTTTAACCATATTGAGATGCCCTTTTTAAGAATAAAACTAAAATTATGCAATAAAATGTTTTTTACAATTCTGTGCATAAACAATCATCCTACAAACCAGAAAAAGACTGCCTTTAATTACAAATAGATGGCAATTAATATATGTTTGCATTAAAAATCATGATTAAATAAAAGCATACAATAAATGAAACAAATGTAAAAAAAATGACGATGATTGATAATATGGCACAGCAAATGTTTTGCTTCTACCACTTCACATAATTGAAGCAAAACCTTTTAAATTATATTAAATTGTAACCTCGCATCTTTACTAAATAAAAAAGTCTTTTATGAAATGATAGTTTGGGTTTATTATCTGATAAAAGACGATTAATCTATCGAAAGAGAATTATTAATCGTAAAACAGTGGAATACACAAAAGAGTTTCAGAAATCGATTTACAATACTGTATAAAATACAGTGTGCAAATTTATTTCTTATCAAGATAACAAGTTAATTCTGGAAAACATGTTGCGAGATTTAAGCTTCATAATATCAGTACGTAGGTTTTATACATTTTCGCATGCATAAAATAAAAAAACTCTTTGAATGTAATAGTTAGTTCATTATATATTTTGTTTTTTAGGACGAAGGAGAGCTTATCTGCCAATTTCCTTAAAGTATACATGATAATGACAAATAGATTTGGCCAAGTTCCTCTTTCGTGATTTTTTTGAAGTGTTCAAATAAACACCTGACTACGGATTCAAACTAATATTTTTATGTGAAACATTAATCTCTTAAAACAAAATGACTATAAAGTCAACAATTGTAGCCGTTATTCATAAGTCTCATAGGACAAAGCATCCTACAGTCCTTTCAGTGTGTCTCTCATCAAAATCTATACAATGAAATTAAATTTTTGAGAATGACATTGTAATGCTTACATAGTTTTTCTAATGACATAACAAATTATTATAATATTGGTAACGACTAAGAGCTGTTAATAGAATTTGAAAACTTACTGCCTTTTAGCTAATACTTATCAATTAAACAAGCAAATATATTACAATTATTAGTTCATTACAAATGTGCTTAGCAAGATGGCACAAAGTTATGGAGCAATAAAGCTTCCAGGTCAAATGAAATAAATTATAAAATTGTGTTCTCAAATTTGTTCAAGTATTTTGGTCGGATCTGAGCATAAATGGAAGGCATTGGTTACGGTTAAGCTAAACGCTATATAGAAATGAAAAAAATTAAAAGGCAGCAGTAGTAACATATTCCTTTAAAGGAATTGAGTTTAGCGTAGTGCTGTCATCGTTCCAGCTGATATCACAAATGACGGTTGCGTGACAAATGATAGCATTCGTAGGTCGGTTAAACTTTGATTCCCTTTAATTTCCAGGTGCACAGCTTGTTTTTATTTAATTGCTGGGTTCTCACCGGTTTTATCAACATCCATGACATCCTGCTTGAATCTGATTTCAAAAACTACACCAACAACATATATATATATATATATATATATATATATATATATATATATATATATATATATATATAATTAAAATCAATGCTACAGCCAACTTTTAACGCGTGCTTTGTGCAATTAATCTACAAACGAATTAGATCATGAATTTAAAATATTATATTTTCATCTGGTTATCAGTGTTTTATTAGATCGATCTGGCAGATAACTTTGAAAGCATTTTAAAGTTAAGAAATATTCATCATAGTAACGGGCATCGAGATTAATTCCTATTGATGAATATACGACCTCGACAACAAATCCCAAAGTAAATTATGTACAAAAAGGCCGCTCTGCAATTGCCATATTTGGTTGAGCCAACAGCTAGTATAATATGAGGAGGAATGGCGCCCAAAATGAACGTCAACTTACCTAATGCTTACGTCAGCCTCATTAGCAAAACAAGCAGGTCTAAGCATCAGACGCCAAAAATATTTTCTCTTGTCCGCCAATTCCCACTTGGACGGTACATTTAAGTGTTCGTGCAATAGATAATGTGTAAGCTGCACAAAGAAGCAGTTAGTCAAAAGAACTTATTAAAACGTACCACAGAAGCTCCTTGTCTTGAAATCACCATAACCGTCTACTTCTTTCACAGGTGAGCTAATTTTTTAATTCGAAAATCACTAATAAATAACGAAATTAAAAGAACATTATGAAGCCAAATCAATAAATAACATAACAATTTGCAAATATTGCGCTTTGTCGCTTTACTGCGACAAATTGCAGCCACAATGTCTTGTCTATTCGACTATCACAGCTCGAAGTACCCAATTGCATGTTACAATAAACAGGAGTATTGATAGCAAAATGCTTACTTGCTCTCTAGTAAGCACGAAACGAATGCAACATTAAATTATACCATCCGCTATTGTTAACTTTGGTTTATCCTTCTAGTCATATTTTAACTAATTTGTTACTAGGTGCGCAACACTTAATACAAAATTTGAAGCATATTTTCTCTGAGCAACAAACATTATATAATTGTTTTCTTGTTTTTTACGTCTAGTCATTGGGTTTGTAAGAGATAGTTGTCAATCTTGGTTTAGAATACCATTTGTATGATCGAAATGTGAACATGGTTTACGTGCAGATGTTATTAGTTTTACGATTATTTATTTTCTGCATTACTAGATTGATCTTCGTTAGTTTTAATCGTACATAAGAAAGAAACAACGACGTTGCATTGTCATTTAATTAAAAGTAAATATCCGGACATTGCGATCATTTCGCAGGACACAGAAGCACAAAATATCCTGCGAAGTAAATTTTTAGTTTCTATTTAATGATGAGATTTTCTAGTAAATTACATTTTTTACCGTCAAATGTCATTAAATACTGCTACTGAATGATATATTCATGTATTATCTAGAAGAAAATGGCCTATGAAAGATGTCAAAGTTTTCTACTACTCATTTGTCCAAAGGCTAAAAATCTTGGATAAATTGTACAACAAGCCAATGAAAGAGAAAGACGATATGCCTCTGTTTCTCGACATTCAACTGCCCGGAGAGTATGGCAGTAGCTTGACACGATGAATGCATCGAAAAACCACACTCATGAAGTAACACTTTTATTATTACATCAGCATTCCTAAATCTTACAAGTAGAACGTGGTATAAGTTTAGGTAAATGAATTATGAAAATATTCTCTGAGCACATGCTGCCTTTGGTTTATCATTCTGGTCACAACTGAACTAATTTGTTACTAGGTTCGCAAAACCTAATACATACTTGCAAATGGATAACTCATCAATATGTTTGGAAAATTGTACTAAATTAAGAATTATTGGTTAACATAACAGATATCGTAAATTAGATTTTGTCAGTCTGCAGATATCTGCTCACAATACATTGCGATTTCTCATGGAATAATTTCGGTAAAACAACTCGCTATGTATTTAGGATGTTATGTAGTTCTGAATGGACGGTAGTGGGGATTCGAATTAGCTACTATTTAATAAACTGAGTAATGTCAATACAAAGATAATAAAGTTCTTATCACCTTTTCCATGTGAAAGAAGAAAAAGAAAATTTATGAGAAACAAGAACCGCTTATTTCTAATATTCTTCTCAAATATCTACAATTGAACATCCCTTTATTTACAAACTGAAAGGCAAAACAAATTATAAATGTGAAAACATAGAGAGTGTGTGAAATTAGGTAACAACCAATCAATTGTATGCATAACGTGGAGTTCAAGCTCAATACCTGAACATCATTCTTTTTCTTGCATTTCACTCTCTCTCCATGTTTACATTTTTATATTTTGTATTGCCTTTCAATTTATATATGAAGAGATGTTCATTTTTAGATACTTGACAAGAATATGAAAAGAGAATAAGTTATTTTATCTGATAAAATTTCATTTTCTTTTTGCACGTGGAAAGGCTACTATGAAATTTATTAAGGCTTGCATTCAAAAAGGATTATGTAGGTCTTATTTACTTAAAAATCTAGAGACCAAACAATCACACATACAATTGACAGACGGAATTTTTATAGAGATACACAAAGTAACTTGCAGCATAAGAACGGAAGCCAAACTTAGAATCTGCCCATTTGTGGAGAATCGTCCGTAGACAAGCTTACATTTTTCAAGCTTTAAAAATTCAGATGATACTGTAAACGTCCCGGCTGAAAGTAAAG
This sequence comes from Eudiplozoon nipponicum, assembly GCA_029291075.1. Taxonomy (NCBI): domain Eukaryota; kingdom Metazoa; phylum Platyhelminthes; class Monogenea; order Mazocraeidea; family Diplozoidae; genus Eudiplozoon; species Eudiplozoon nipponicum. The sequence continues at coordinate 84,780 of JAQBSW010002762.1, read as the reverse complement.
GTTATACGACGTTACAAAATAGTAAACAAGCCGTAGATAATTAGAGACAGTTACTGTGGATGGCCCTTATCAGGGCCGGAATTTTGTTATCCGGCAAATGTCGAAAATGTATGGTAGTGTTTCAGTGTCTAAAAGTACTCCTAGACAGTTGACGCCGGCCCTGTTTTATTGTCTGGTGATCCTTTGTGTGGATGTATTAGGATATGTAGAGTTGTTGAAACCAGAGGGGTGAGTTGCTGTTGGAAGGCTTAGAATTGTCTTGTTGAAGATCTGCGGCAACACCTTGGTGGCTGGCACACGCTGTATTCCGATTAATAGACAATCGATCATGTATGAATAGTTGTGCAGCAACAAGATGATTTGCCTGACTGAACTCCAAAGAACAAGTTGACACAGCGTGATAAAGAAAAGTCCAGAAGTCAGTGTAGGTAAGCAGTCAAGTAGAGGGAGCGACAGTAATCACACGTAACGCACATCACGGAAATGTCAAGTGTGTGATGATGCATTGTAAATGCACCGCGCTTATATACTTGTGCATGCGCAAGATGGCACACAATTGGTTAACGGCAAATTTCGTTGTTTAATTGGTACTGCGTAATGAAATTTGAAATTCAGTTTGGCAGTATATCGGTCAATTAGTCTGAGCCGTTAAAATACAAAATAAATTACTACATTTCGCGGGGAAATATCAAACTGTGCAATGCATTTGTCTATATTTTTACTGTCCCGGGGGCATTGTATTCCTATTAGACTAAAATAAGTAAAACAGACGTCTGCCTGTATAAATACTCATTTTTTTTAGTTTCAATTGTAAATGCTGATGATTCAAACAGGTCCTTTCTATTTTAACTAGTAGTAATGCAAACCATATTGATATATCTCGTTTCGTTTTCATAATGACGCACAAATTTTATCGGTTTTAATATAAACTCCCACTATTAAATTATTTGACCTATTTCACTTTCAATTATGTGCAGCTAGTGTGTCTGTCTATTGATTAAATGGCTTCGAATTTAGCTAGCAATGTTTACACTTTACTTAGAACACTGTTAAACTATTTATATATTGTGTGGCTAGATTTTCCTATTTGAACCTTCGAATGTGTATATATTGTGTGTACTTTTATTTAAGTGATTTGTTGAATATAATGACAAATAGATTGGCGTAGAGAGAGAGAGAGAGAGATAGTCGCACGGAGAAAATTAACTAATTTATTTTATTTGGACATTTGGCTTTGAAATTAATTTTTAATTGTAGTTTTATACAACGTCTATAGAATTAATTTGTGAAGAAGTACACGATGGGGCTATATAAACCGGAAATGTTTAATGAATATCAGTCCTAAGTCCCACTAAATAAGCCGTTTAAGATTTTTTTCATTCACGTAGGGACTAGGGCAAACATTCTAACCAGACTGTGTAGACGGGAATGGGTCTACAGTATAGAAGTCAGACTGCGATCGAGTCGGCTGTAGGATAATGGATTTATTTGTAATGATTCAACAGGTGATAACCACTATACTTGCAGCCGACCCGGGATCTATTATACTTTACGTTGTTGAATGATATGAGGCGTCATCGGTAAAAACTACGGAGACCAAGTTATGGTGGTTCATAACCCAGTGAAGCAAACCAGGGGTGCGCTCGACACCTTCAACAAAGGTGAATCCAGTCATTTGTACGTGACGTGTGCTCGTGAATTGCAGAAGGCTATTTGGTCTAAGCGCATCGTTGCCCAATTGAATTTGGTCAGATGAGAAACGATGTTCGTTGTAATTGGTTCATACGGATACTAACAACCTGCCCTGCATTCAATTTATTTAGTGTTGTTCAAAATCTATTCTGGCATCATTGTCTAAATCCTATTGTTTAAGCTATTGACCGGTCATTTCATTTTCATTGGGATTAGGATTGTCGATGTAGATGGAAATGTGTGTGCAGTATAACACGTGGATTTGATGATGAAGCAACATTTGGTAGCTCAACCGGTGTTGATCACACTAATGGGAGTCAAGACGAGATCATTTATGCTTCATGTTGGTGAATGTAATGAGACGAAATCGATTAATGCTACGGAGGTCAAGACTTGAGGGCACGAACGGCAGTGAAGAAAACCAGGAGTTTGTTCTATACCCTAGAATAAGATGAATAAAGTAGTTTTTTCATGAATTGTGGACGTGAATTGTAATAGACTGTGTGGCCTAGGCGCATTGTTGCCGAATTGGTGTAGGGCAATTTAGTACCAACTTTCTTTATAATCGGTTTATACGGGAACTAATAATTCGTTGTACTTTGAGTTGCTACGTGTTTTATTGAGACCAGTTTTGTATTAGTCTCTCAATCTTATTATGAAAGCCTGAATCACTTTTCATGTCTTCTCCGTCGACACTTGGACAATCGATCAAGCCGGACTATTTAGACGGAAATGAGAATGAATCGACAATAGGACGACGAAGCAAATGGCAGTGGTTGAACAGGCGTGGAACACCAAAATGAGAGCACAGAGGGAATCTGTTCTGATTTACCTTGGTGAATGAAATGAAAGCGATATCGGTTATTGATGTTGAAGTCAATGTATGAGAAGTCGTTACACACCGAAGAAAACTAAGAATGCGCTACATAACTTTGAACAAGGTGAATCCAGTCATTTGTATATGACATATGGACGTGATTTGTAGAAAGCCGTTATGCCGAGACGCGTTTTAGTATAAATGACGCGAGACAACCTGTGGCAGAGCTACAGGTACCTGCAAGTCTAAAATAGAAAGCGACAAGCTTGGAAAAGCGAAGGAGTGAAGTTTTTAAAATATAACCAAAAATCAAGTGTATTACCCTAGATGCCGAGGTAAGAAAAATTATTAAAAGTAAGTGTGCTCATGTGGTTAATACTTATTTTTTAAAATATTTTTTGTTATTCAGGAGTGGCAGTGAGTAACCCATCAAATTATAATGAAAATAATATAACGTGTAAATATGGATGTACAGTATAGAACATATTTCATCAAATTGTATATCAAGTAAGGCCATTAAAACAAGTAAATATATTACATATTTTCTGTTTGAACCGTGGGACAAACTGTTTATGTATTTCTAGCTTAATTCAAATAAGTCATGAATTAACGGACCATGCAGCTAGCGTTGGCGAAAAATTCCATTATAAATTTAATTATTTGTCCTGTTTGACTATCGATTATATGTAGATATTTTGAGTGCTTTTTTATTTAATGTCCCAGAAACAAGCCAGTAATATACATGCTTCATTAAGTTCGCCATGATATATTGTGTAATAATGTTTTCATATCTGAATATAAGACTTTATAGTTATAATTCGTATACTTTTTCAAAATTAATTCTAGTAACTGATGTCGCATAGGTAGCTAGAATGGCTTAGAGAGAGAGAGGGAGATTTCCATAGAGATTATTCAGTTATATTTTATATGTTAAATTTCGTGCCAAAATATATTTTTCTAGTTGAGACAAACCTATCTGTTTATCTAACAGTTTATTATAGAATATCGCCATTTTAACCGAAATAACTTTCGGGTACTTTTTCCGTTATTTATTATTATAGTGTACGAGATTGATAAGCAAAGGATTTATATTCACAAACTTTTATGTAATCGGTATTCTGTGATCCTTTAATAAATAATCCTAGATTGCTTTATCAGGTCTTCTGATTGATTATTTAGGTATATGGTAGAGGCATTCAAGCACAAGATACTATCATTAAGGGAAGAAGTAGAAAAACTTAGCACGCCTATATCTCGCCTGGTTGATGAAAGAACAGTGATGATGTGAAGAACAGTGAAATCAATATCCGCCCGCAGATCAACGAGGTATACGATGGAAACCACAAGATATCGCCCGACAATAGCAAATTACTAGCGAATTTTCGGCAAACAGAGCCGCAGATTATAAATTATAGTAAGCTCTCTGTAGGTTGATCGGCTAGCCTTGTGGGTTGACAAGTTCAAAAAGGCAGTACAATGCTAGAAGTATTCGCTGAACGACACGATGATGTGCGTGGCAGAGCGTACAATATTTGATCAGTCAGTAGCAGTATGTTTAGAACAATCAATATGCTTAGTACCTAAATAAGATTTAAAAGAAACGTGTTGCGAGACAGGAAATAAACAATTTACCTGATTTTCGGATTGCGTACCGAAATATTTGAATCCACTGTCATCATGATTTTTGCAGATATTTCGGGCTCCAATTACGGAGCCCTTTTTCAATGCCAAACACATCACACACTTAGTTGACAATCAATATGTCAAGTGGAAATATTAATTTAAACCGCCTCATTTATACTTGATTTTAGATCTCTTAAGCATAACGTTTTTTTATAAAAATGTTAGGAAAGTGTATGTTAAATTGGTTTGTGTATGTGTCTACATGTATACACTCTTCGCAATGAGATTACAGTGATATAATGACAATTAATGACAACTCACTAGATAAGCGTACGTCATGCCTGTGTGTATGTGTTCTCGTTTGTTTTTAATTGAGGAGTAATCAGTTAATGCAAGTGTACACTCATCCCAGTGAAATTACAGCGATTTGGCAACATCTGCTTATCCAGTGAATAGTCAGATGAGTAGAAGTCTATAAGAAAAATATATCTTGGTATCGGCAGTGGCCGGGCATTGATAAGCCTCGCGTGATTCGGAGAGCCGAGGAACTGCCTGAGTATGAGCTGACAAACTATCACAACCGTGGCGATGACAATATGGCGGAAGATAAATGAAGTAGAATCTATATTGTGCGCACATCTCCTGTGTTATGTGTTACTAAGGCCCAACAGAATGTTCAAACAAGAAAGCATTTTAACAATAATTGATTGCGCGAGTGGTTGTAACAATTCTTTAAATCAAGTTTGCGAGCTTGGAGTAAACACCAATCCCATTGTATTTAACGGCATGTTTGTATGTGTCTTCAAACGACGACACAGCAGGCTCAGTGCCATTCTAGACTGGCTGACATAACCACTAAAATTATCGATATATATACACACGTAAATACATATATTTGTAACTATACACCAAAACAATGTTGAGCCGGCTGTTCTGGACTAGTATGCAGAAAGACATTTGAAGTTCTTTTTAGCAATGCAGCCTCTGTCAGATATTTCAGCCATAGGGCTGGGGGTGTTCTAAACAATTGCTTTCAATGCTACTCAGATGAATCTATTTCAACACATTTTTCTATTAAAGAATTTGTCCATGTTGAGTGGTAGTTCAAAGTACGTATTCACTAAAGTCGATATGTTGACAGGATGGATAAAGTTTGTGTTGTTGTCTAACGTTAAGCTGTATCAGCTTGTTAAGTATCATTAAGAAGAACATTGAAGTCATTCTGTTACACTAGTGGCAGTTATCACGGATCAAGTACCGCAGTTTGGGTCAGTGGAATTTAAAGGGTGGTGTCTTGGCCAGAGTTGGATCGTGCACAATCAGCAGCACATTATCTGAAAACGAATGCAACGGCAGAACGAGTGCATTAAGCATTAGAAGAGGTTCTAGAATATTGCTGTCGCAGAGAGCCAGGTAAATTGCGGAATCGACATCATTTCGTTAAGCTTGCGATACGATTTACTATGTTTTCTATAGCAGTATTGGTTTCGGGGTTGTTAATGACATAGTCTGGAATTTGCTTTTAAGGCGAGCTGGTTATTCGAACAAGTGAGGTTCAGTACGATTTTAGCGCCAGGGAGTTGGCGCTAAACGTGGTAAATGACGACATGCCGACCCCAGGCATCCTTTCCGTACGCATCTAACGCTTAGCAAAAGATTGATGGTGTCTGAATCGGAGCCAACTGTACTGTATCCTGCCGATATTGGGCCAAATATGACGGACACAGTAAACACGAATTGAAATAAAATCTTAATGCAACCACCTAAAATTGTTTGGGCTGTCGTCCTAGAGAGATTTTTTTAAGTTCATGATTTATTAATGGTGTAGAAGAAGTGTTGCAGTAGCACAGGTATCTGCATCTCTAACGTAAGAGGCGACAAGACGTTGAAAACTGAAGAAAGGAAGATTGGCACATGGAAGTAAAAATAGGTAAATCGGCCTAGAAGCCAAAGAAATGATAATTGTTAAAAGTAATTGTGTTCATAGAGTTAAAGTTTATTTGTTAGAATAAGGCTTTTTTTAGTCATGAGAAGTGCTGAATTACTGACTAAATTATCATCATATAGTGTATAAATATTTATACACTTTATTGAAGATAACTCATGATTTAGCCGTCAACGCAATGCATAATTGGGATAGTAACTAATTTTTTTCTCTTCGATTGAACTTTGAGATAAACCAACTAGTAATAAATATGCTTCATGTAGACCACCGTGCTATCAAAACGATATATTGTGTAATTAGGTTTACTCATTTTAACTTTTTACTATATGTATACATTCTATGTACTATAAAAATATAATTGTATTCACTTATATCACATAAGTAGCCAGAATGGTGAGTGTTAAACAAAGATTATTCATTTCGATTTTAAATGTTAAATTTTGGATTTCATGCCCAAATATATTTCGTCTCGTTGAGTCCAATTTTCCTTGCTGTTTAACAGTTAATTATTTCATTTTCTCCATAGAAACCGACATTGCTTTTCGATACATCTACTGCTTTATGAGACTTATGGTAGTCAATATAATTACGTAAATAACTCCGGTAATAACTTTTATCATTAAGAGAGGAGATAGCAGAAAGGTCATCCAGTCAATGGAAACTCGAAATTAAGAAACGATGGAATCATTTTCACCCTGCTTATTTGCGGGGGTTACACAACCAGCCACCTGACTTGGAAATTTTTGTACGGAAAGCTAACGTTCCGTTCTTCTGGAATTGATTCGATTAGAAACTCATTTTGTTACAGTCTCTAAAACGCATTGAAGCCGTTACGGGAATTTTTCTTCTTCAGTGTGACTGGGGCAGTCGTCCTAGCAGGATGGAGTAGACTGGGATGACCTTCATTATATTAGAAGGACAATGAGGAAGAAAAGACTATAGGTTGATGGAGCAAATCGTGCTTGTTCAAAGGGCGTTGACCACTACTCGTCTACCTTGCGATCTGGAACTAGGCAAGTTTGGTGACTATTATTTGAACTCTAACTCATTTATAATTTAACATAATTCATATTTCATTTTTAGGATCATTATAATTTAAAATTTAATTTAAAAAAAATTAATCAAAGGTAAGCCAAAAAATGTTTTTTAAAATAAGCTGATTTAACTAGCTTTCTTTCTCTGAAAGATAAATTAAGAACTAACAAAGAGTTAATTATGCACAAAACTTGTATGCATAACTCTCATACACTGCAATCTGTGTTTAACTTAAATTGAATAATTATGCGTAAATAAATATGATAGGGTTTTACTTGTAATTGTGTATGTTTAGGTTGAGTATCCTGTTTCAAATTTATCGTTTGGTTAACTTTTAAGGTAAATATTTGGTCGAATCTAAAAAACAAGCAGTCTGAAATAATTATAAAATAAAGAGGAAGCATAGATAAATATCAGGCGCGAACAAGAACAATTATGTATATAAGCTCATCACGCATTTGGTCTAGAATTGAAGTTTGGTAATGTCGTGCAATATCTGATTAAAATTTTTAAAAAAAATTTAAAATAGCCAAAAATGTGGCGAAACGAAGATAACAATTTGTTTAATAAGTTATAACGGGAAAGTCGCTATTAGCTAAAATATTAAAAATTTCTTTCATTTAAATTGAGCAATAGTACAATAAAAGGATGTTTACCCATGAAATTATGTGAACCTAGGTAAAATAGTATGAAGTTATATTGATTTAATATTTATATCTAGCACTTGGAAATAAGAATTTGTAAAGTATTTTTTTCTGTTTATTATTTGCATAAATCCATTGAGTCTGTTTTCTAAAGTAACTAAGATAAGTTTACAATCATTTAAAGAAATGTGCATATCCGAAGACGAAATAATATAACATGAGCTCATATAAAAATTTCATATTTACATGACATCACTATGTAGGGATAAATTACCAGCTAAATTCTGTCTATTTCTCTCTAGAAGACCTGTATTAATCGGGATATTCCGACTTGTTGGATGTTCACTTTCTAAGTGGTCACGATTTTTACCACAGAAACATTATTATATCTATGAATGTTCAATCGGCGAAGACATTTATTTATATCAAATATGCGAAAACGAGAACAAACTAAGCCAAATTTAAAACCAATGATTGTTGTATTATTTCTACTCACACACTATGCGACTATCTTGAAACCAACTCGTGCTAAAAATACAGGTAACGTCCGAATAAGGTTTTTGTTAATGTAAAGTTATCGCTTACCTAATTTCATCACCGATTAGAAAAATATTTAAAAAAATGATGATAATATATACATTTCAGTTCTGCAACTTTTTGACGAATAAATAATTTATTGAAGTATAAATATATTATAAATGAAGTATGTGCAACACAATTAAAAAAAGGCCATTTAATTTTCGCCGGAACTCAGATCGACTGTAATTTCTCGTAGTTTATTTAGTAATTTAGTTTAGCTACAAAGACTATAAAAAAAAACAGGGGGCAGGCAACACACAAGCTGAGGCACTCACACATGCACATACACGCCAAACAGTTAACCAGTTTATATTCAAATAATTTAAATACAAATTTTATTTAATTAGCCTGGTTTTAATGAGGCGGCGTATAACAGGTTCTGCTTTGCGTAACTAATTTTCGTTTTTGCTTCGGAAAACACTTGAAAATCCATCTGATTTAAGAAAAGGAAAATTGTTGCGTCCAACGGAACTTGTTTTATATAGCGTTTTTATGCTTCAGCTACATTATTAAAAGAATCTCGCACAGGATTTTTATATAAATTGTTGAATGCCTTGTGTGTGGGAGTTTATACGTGCCGAAGCATGTGAGTTTCCCATTTTTGTCTATGTTTTCGCATAATGCGCGCATTTAAGACAAATTATTTTCTCTTTCTATCAAAATTTGATTATATAGAGGACCAGATATTTCCGTCGATTTATGTTTTGGCGTAAAGAATGTGGCAAATTTCAACTGTTTTCTGAATCTGCTTTAGAGTACAAACGACTTATATCTCGATTCGAATTATGAGGAAAGGCGTTGCGTAATATAAACCTGACTTCGATTTGAAACAATTTTAGTTGATGAACCATTAATTACACTTCATTACTCTGCATATATTTAAAATTTTATTCTTTATAATATTCATAGGTTCAATAATATGTATATTCCCTGATAAATTAGAACCGAATGTAAAATTAGTAAGAATAATCCGTTATTTTTCTTTTCAAGCTTACGATATTTTTAATAAATAAAAAGTTTCGACATGTAAAGATTTATGTGGAAAAAAATTTTGAACACAAGTTAATGTCGTTTGGGGTAGATTAATCATAATGTTTCGTCGTTTTAAGTAAAAAGCATTAAATTAGAAGAAAACTATAAAATTTCTCATTTGTAAATTGGCGGCCATAAATATATTTTTTTCATGCCTCACGTGTTTGCAATCATAATAACACTTAATATTTTTCAGAGAAAAAAGAATATACTATTACCGTACTCTGGCAAATTGAATAGATTCTTTTGAAATGCGAGCTTTACATATTTCTATTTTGTTTTGCTTTCCAATTTATACATAAAGATATGCTCATTAGTAGATATTTGAGAAGACAATGCGAAAAAAAAAACATTTTTTTATATCTGATAAAATTTCTTTTTGTTTTTGCACACAGGAAGGTTACAATGAATTTGAATAGACTTAAACTTTAGGTAATATCTAACACACCTGTTACTAAAGCACATGAATCTGCAAGTTTACGAAGACAAAACACAATTTAAGTACGTAGATTGTGTTCTTGAATAAATATAATGCTAATAAGTATTATCGTTTATTAATAAATAACCATTAAATTAACTATAAATTGCAACTTATCTATAAATCTTTATTAATATAAATATATAAATAAAAAACTTTACACACTTATTATTTGGATGAAAGATCTATTAAGACAGTGTGAAAATTTTATTTATTCCAAACTCCGATCAAATTAGTGTTCAAATAGAAAGCCCTCCATATCGTTTGATTTGAAAAAGGAAGGAACGAGAGCATTTTCATGGAATCAATTTATCTTTTGAGTAGTATTAGGCGAAATCCAGTCTCCGAAGAATAAATATATTGACAAAGATATAATCTGTATTAAACGAATCAAAAATTCTCCAACACTGATCGTGAACAATTGCATTTTGAATCTTTTATAAGCGTGATATAACCATAATTCACAAACACGAAATATTCAAATCTAGCAAAAAAAAATTGATTATTATTAATCTTAGAAGTGCGTCTAAGAAAAATGAGGTAAAACAGGGCATATTACAAATAAAGTGAGTAAACTGAAGGAAAGTTTTGTTATGTTGTGAAACTGGTTAAAATGGTTAGCTTTGTGTAATTCTCAAATAAATAAAAATTGTTTAAATCATGTAAATCAATCAGTTGCACTTAAAGCTTAGATAATTCCATAAGAAGTGATTCTTTAAAATAAAACTAGACTACAGTACTTCAAGATCAAATTATAACAACACATAATATATTCTTTGTGATGCACGCTAAAATTGGCTATGATTCTTAGTCGCATCAATAATTAATTTCTTAAACAATCAGATACTATGCGAGTGGTGAGAAGACATTCTAAACTCAACTTTGCCATCTTGAGGTAAACGGCAGTCTTTTGTATATAACCCGTCACATAACACACACGTACTGACGCGTTTTAAATCGTCTTTGTTTATCATCAGACTCTGATGGCAAGCTGACTTCGAGGATAAAACCCCAATTCATAAATAAGCTTTAGAAAAGCAGATATGCGATTCTCACGTCTGCTAGACTCGCATAAATTGTGCATCACTCTGAATTGTTTGCTGCACAATTTCCATGCAGTCCCGAGCACAAATATTTTGGGTCTTTCGCTTTTCGTATATAACTTGTACAATTGAACAAATTTCATGGCGCTGTCAATTGCAGCAACTGTTTAAATAAAGTTTTTGAGTTTGCGATAAGCAACAATCTTGTTATATCCAACCAGTCGCACAAAATTACCAAAATAAGCGTCAGTCAGTACACGTGATTGACGTTTGTTGGCTATGTTGCGCGACTGGTCAAATATAATTATATTTATGTCTCAATTTTATCGTTTGCCAGGCTACAACCTTCAAAATTAAAATATGCAAAAATTAAGCCACTTGCATTGAGGAGCTGCTACGTCTGATGGATATCATCAAGCAAAATGGTAACACTGGGCTATTTTAAATATATATATATATATATATATATATATATATATATATTATTCTCAATTGTCCTACTCATGTGTATAAAATCCTGAAACAGAATAACTACTTTGGTAGCAAATTTTTAACTGGCATTATTTCCAATGACTTGCTCCGTGAACAAATTGAACAAAACAATTATTATGCAAAATATAGTTTTTTTTCGGTGAGGAAAAATCAAACATACTGAATTCTAGAAACTTGAGTGGTGATTATGCTAGATGATATTGTAGATAAACAAGAAGCAAGAAGTTTAATGGCGAATGCTTTTGTATAAAAGATTCAAATCTAACTTTCCTAATTTGTAATAATATCGTTTTAATAAATTTTCTAAATCTAGGCAATAAAGTATATAATTTCCGGGTTGCAGTCAGAAATAATTGCCTAATGTATGATATTTTATTTTGTAGTTTTATTTCAGAATTCCAATGGACTTCCCTTTTAAAGGATTTCTATATTGAATGATGCTGAAATTCGTCATGCTTTTCTTTGTTTGGTTGTATTTTGTTGACTGTAATAAAGCCCAGCATTTACAAATTTGTTTCTAAAGAATAGCAAAATTTATAGAAATATAAAATTTATTGAGCCGATACCGCAATTGACTGTTGCTTGACAATTAATAGCATTCGAAGTTTGGTAAAATCTTGATTCCTCTACATTTCCAGGTGCAAAGTTAGTTTTTTTAATTGATTGATGGGTTCTCATTGGTACGGTGACTCTGAAGCCGTACTTACACAACTTGTTCAGAAATGTTTGCGATTGAAGATCTGCCGCATTTTTTCCCGTATTTACCATACAATATTTTTATTTTTGAGTATGCTGTCACCCTTGAAGATAAGGCTGGAAACGAAGTCCCGTAAATTAGGAAAATCTTCATTTACACACATTTCCGCACAAGCAGTGTAAGAGTGCCTTCAGAGTTACGGGACTATGGAGAATCCATCACTGAAAAAAAAACTTTTCATATGGAAATGTAAAGAAATCAAGATATAAACATATTTGAATACATTCAGCTAAAGAAATGAATATTTAATATTTCACTACTTGGAAAGTGTCCACTATTATTTATTGAATACTTGAAGTGTGTTAATGAATGATTAGGCATGCTGAAAATAGTATCTTAGTTGTTACATGTTGTTTATTTCGTTATGTTGAGACGTTTCTTCATGTATAGCTATCGATAGTATTAACTCCGTTGCAATGGGTAAGAAATCCATGATTTCAAACGAATTCAAATCCACAGTTATAACTCGCATACACGAAATATAAAAATTAAACGCGATATCCAACGTTCTTCTTTAATGAACGTTTGTGGTAGCTGATGTTGAGCCTGAATGAAGTATGCGGGTTTCATTGCAATAGCAAGTATTCTGGAGGTATTAATACCAACTTAAAATATAGTACTGCAATGGTTTACATTTTTTGCAAATTTATCAAAAACAACTTATTCATTCGAAATTTGAGATTTGAACGCTCTAACGTTATTTCTAACAAAAAGCCATTGTGCACTAATATTGTTTGGGCTTACTTTGGAATATCATCCCGGCCATGTAAGATCTTACCTCTTTTTGGCGCGTCTCTTCTAGTACATTTAAACAATCAATGATTACACGGGTGGACGTATAACTTCTTTAAATAATGTTTGCGCGCTTGAAGTAAATATTAATCTAATTGTATTTAATCAATGCTGGGCACATATTACCTTATTTATCAGAAAATTGTTTCCACCAAAAACCCTATTACTGCTACTACTACTACTAAAATTACTAATATTATTAAATATACTAAAGCAATGATACTACCACTACTATTACTACCACCAATACTACCACTATCACCATCAAAACAACAAGTACTTATACTAATACTACTTAGAATAATATTATTACTACTAAAACAAATAAAGCCAATATTCCTAGAAGTAGTAGTAGTACAACTAAAACTACTGATACAAATATTATTATTATTATTATTATTAATATTATTATTATTATTACTACAATGCTACTATTACTATTGCCAATAAAACTACTACTACTACTACTACTACTACTACTACTACTACTACTACTACTAATAATAATAATAATACTTCTACTACTAGAACTATTATCACTATCACTAGTACTACTACTACTACTACTACTACTACTATTATTATTATTATTATTATTATTATTATTATTATTATTAACACTAATAATATTTTCTCGCAAATTTACGAGCAGACATCAGATATGTGCGACTTTGCACTAATTTCCGAAATACTAATTATAATTGGATCATACAAAACAGTGTTTTTAGCAACTAGTCATGGGATGTGTTAACTTTGTTACGAATAGCAATGCAGATTCTATTTTCATTTTACTTTAGAAATTTTTTTATTTTCACTCGACATGTTGTCGTTGTTGTTGCTGTTTTTATTGCTAGATTTTAATGGATTTCGTACTGACTTTGCACCGCTTTACTGTGAACTTTGCGCAATTTATCGGTTAAAATGCGTGTGCCAGCTGTTCAATGACAATTTATTCTGAAATGAACCTCAATGAACTTGGGTTTGCGCAATTATTCATTTGCATATTCTGACGTCCTTGCCCTCAATCGGGCATGTATGTGTTTTCTTTCCTTAAATGTAATTTATTCATGTGTGTAAAATATATTTGGAATATTATTATTGCGTTGACTAATTAGTCCTTATTAAGTTATTACATTTATCAACCGTTTTTACAGCGCAATGTCATTGCATAATATATTTCAGGAGGTTGCACTACCAGAGTTCTAGGGGTTTGATAAAGTGAAGGTAAACATAGTTGTGTAGTGTAGAAAAGGCAATTCATCCAGTAGACCGGTTTCGTCGATATTGGGAACTCATCACGTACTGGCCAGAATTTGCCGCGGACATGGCTCGACATGATGAGTTCCCAGTAAGGACGAAACCGGTCTACTGGATGAATTGCTTTTTCTACACTATACAATTCTTAGTTTATACTTACACAGGTAAGTAATTAATGGGTCAGGAGCGTACATCAAGAACGCAACCTGGAGTATAATAATTGCTATCACCGCCCGCGCAACCAATGTTCGTTTAATTAGGTAAACAGTAATATGAACAGGCTTGGTAGAGGTACTAAATATTCGTTTGAATTAAAAACTTTCTTTATTTTAATTACAACTGCACAGTCAATGGAACAGAATAAAATTTTAGCCTTAACATTTAAAGTAAATAAATGCATAATTTAAAAATGAAGTAGGAGATTCAGATGATGTAATTTTTGGCCTCAATTAATGGGTTCTCACTTGTCCCTTCTGCTTTAAGCCTTCAATTAGCTGATTGTCTGAAAATGACGTTGGATCAAGATTTTCCATTGTTCTTTGTCCTAATTTTCGAGACTTCATTTCCAGTCTCATCTTCAGGGTTGACACAATACGCACAGGAGTAAAACACAACTTGTGACAAATGTGGTATTCTCATTCAAGACAGATATATTTATATCTATTTTAATTCTAAAAGTACTTTTAATTGTCTTCCTAATATCCGGTCTTCATACCTAGTCTCTAATACTCAAATGTATACAAAAACTTATCCCTGTCCCCCTCTGCGCACACAACTACTTATAAACATGTGTATTTTACTAAAGTGACATTTATTGAATAACTATAAGCACACTTAATGTATTGACAAACACGCCTATCACTGATATCTATATTTTAATTTCTGTTCCGGACGCATAGAAAGATCAACAAATTTTGAATTCAATGTTGCAGTAATCCTCACATGCCCCCCAGTTCACCTAATTCCAACCAGCTTGCAATCGGTTATAGACAGAGAGATTAAAAAACTATTGAAAGTCTATAGAGTATTATTCTATCGTTTTGACAAGACCGAATACGGAGTTTACACTAACCAAATCGTCTCTCAGCCAAATACACATTAATACTCATATCCTATATAAATTAGTTTCTCAATTAAAATATCTGTATCGTATATACCTATATAATAAATTTTATATTTAGTTACTTATTCATAATTACATATATACTCACTTCATATATAAAAAGAAAAACATCCATGTAATTCCATAGGCTATATATAATGTATATATAGATAAGCATATAAGCAACCATGTGGGTTATTCCCACATCTTTTATAAATATCTTTATATCCTTCATATATATACCTATCTATATATATATATATATATATATATATATATATATATATATATATATATCTATATCTACGTGTATACACTATATATATACGAATATGGGACAACCATTATCAGTCCCAGTCGCTAATATTTATATGCATTATTTAGAAAAAAATCTCCTACTTAGATCTCCTCTCAAACCAAGCTTATATTTAAGATCCTAGATGACATCTTCCTAATTGGAATCACGGGGACAATGAGTTGGAGAATTTTCTGTATTTAGCTAATCAACTGGGAGAGGTAAAATTCACATTGGAAAAAGAAAACAAAGAAGAATTATCGTTTCTAGATGTAAAATTAAATCGAATGGGTCAGACATTAGAGAAAGATATTTACAGGAAAGATACTTATTCAGGTATCCTCCTGAATTACTGCTCTAATCACCCGTTTGGGATGAAAATAGGCATTCTAAAATCCATGATAATAATAAGTCTTAAAATAGTGGATTTAAAATATAGGGACAAAGAACTGATGAAATTGAAAGATATATTCAGGATAAATGGTTATCCGTAAAAATTAACTGAGAAAATCATAAAGGAGACATTATTGCATTTAATAGAAGAATAACCCAGGAGAAACGGGCATGAGATTTAGATAATCAGAATGAAGATAAGCACAGACTCTGGTTCTACCAGTTACAATTTATAATGTATAGTAGAAATATCATAGGTGTTATGACAATATTCAAGGCATAAGCACCGTCATAAAGAAAAGTATATATATGTCAATAGGTTTATGATATACAGTAAAGATTGCCATCTCAAGTCACATAAGTGAAACCATGTGAGCTTCCAATAAAGGTACGTAGAGGTGAACATAAGACTGCATGCAAATACAGACATAGTCATAGATCAGATCTAGCCAGGCACTCAATGGAGACAGGTCATCAGATAAACTGGGACGGCTGTAAACGGATTGCACTATGTAACCGAAATAGATTAACCAGGTTGATTAGAGAATCAATTGAAATAAAATCAGGAATGAACGTCATGAATATGACATGTGTAGAAAAATCATTAGGCCCAATATTTAATGAAGCCTTCTCGAATGGAAAGAAACGTAGATTAGAGGAATCAGAGCTATCAATAAATCTAAATAAGAGACCGCGACTATGAAAGGGAAAAAACAGAACGAATAAGATGGAGTTAGAGAGCGGTAATATGGCTATAGTTATATATGTATATATATATGGTGAACATTTCAATTTACATAAGATGTGAGAGAATTTCAAGTTGTTGCTTATATGTTTATCTAAAGATATTTAACAAATATGGGTATATATATATATAAATATATATATATATATATATTTCGCAAATACATATATATGGATGATTCTAAATATTCATATAAGATGTGGGGTGAACTCACATGGTTGCTTAAATGCTTATTTAGATATTAACAATATATATGTAGAAGAATATTTAGATTTTATATATAAGGTGAGAAAAGCTCACATGGTTGCTTATGTGAATTGAGATAGGCATTATGTATATATATATATATATGAGGTGTAGACGGGAATATATATACACTTTGATATTTATATATACATATAAATTGTGAGTAAAATTAGTATATATACTATACACGCAAGGAGAAATTGTAAGTGGTTGAATTTTAAAAGAACCCATTTCAATTGCCTATAGATACATATATCTACATATATATATATATATACATATATCTAGGGGTATATAGATAGACAATAAAAGAGATATATAAAAAGTATTTTGACTGATATAATTTATCCGTTGCGGGACTCACAGTGTTGCTTGTATGAGATTCATATTATATATATGGTATATACACGTATATATATATATATAGATATATATATATATATGATGAATATATAGATATTTATAAAAGATGTGGGATGAACCCACATGGTTGCTTATATGCTTATCTATATATACTGAGATAGCGTGTGGACGTATGTATAAATGGATATTTTATAAGATGTGGGTGTGTGTATATTTAAATATAAATAAGTAAAAATAAAATTTAAATATAAAAGATTGCTGATTTTATATATATATACATATATTCGTATATATGTAGTGTATACACGTAGGTATATATATATATATAGGTATATATATGAAGGATATAAAGATATTTATTAAAGATGTGGGAATAACCCACATGGTTGCTTATATGCTTATCTATATATACATTATATATAGCCTATGGAATTACATGGATGTTTTTTCTTTTTTTATATATGAAGTGAGTATATATGTAATTATGAATAAGTAACTAAATATAAAATTTATTATATAGGTATATACGATACAGATATTTTAATTGAGAAACTAATTTATATAGGATATGAGTATTAATATGTATTTGGCTGAGAGACGATTTGGTTAGTGTAAACTCCGTATTCGGTCTTGTCAAAACGATAGAATAATACTCTATAGACTTTCAATAGTTTTTTAATCTCTCTGTCTATAACCGATTGCAAGCTGGTTGGAATTAGGTGAACTGGGGGACATGTGAGGATTACTGCAACATTGAATTCAAAATTTGTTGATCTTTCTATGCGTCCGGAACAGAAATTAAAATATAGATATCAGTGATAGGCGTGTTTATCAATACATTAAGTGTGCTTATAGTTATTCAATAAATGTCACTTTAGTAAATACACATGTTTATAAGTAGTTGTGTGCGCAGAGGGGGACAGGGATAAGTTTTTGTATACATTTGAGTATTAGAGACTCGGTATGAAGACCGGATATTAGGAAGACAATTAAAAGTACTTTTAGAATTAAAATAGATATAAATATATCTGTCTTGAATGAGAATACCGCATTTGTCACAAGTTGTGTTTTACTCCTGTGCGTATTGTGTCAACCCTGAAGATGAGACTGGAAATGAAGTCTCGAAAATTAGGACAAAGAACAATGGAAAATCTTGATCCAACGTCATTTTCAGACAATCAGCTAATTGAAGGCTTAAAGAAGAAAGGACAAGTGAGAACCCATCAATTGAGGCCAAAAATTACATCATCTGAAGATGAAGGAAGTTCAAGATTTTACCGACCTATGAGTGCTACCAATTGTCCCGCACAAGCAAAATGCGGTCAAATCCGAAACAAAAAGGACAGCACTGAGACAACAAATACATCTTTTAAAGTATATTACTATTATACACCTTTACAAAAACACATACCCTTTCACACGCAATTCTACACATACTTAATCGTAAAACACTCATATAACTGCTGCAAATAAAATAAAGATTTAAAAACAGAATAGTTCTCATTGTATTACGTATTAGGTATGGCGTACAAGGGGAGATGGTAGTTCAAATACGACCACAAAAATGTACCAAATTTAGCATGACCAAAATGCGTCATCTCATTTTCACATCTGCTTCGACACGCCCATTACACATCAGCAGTAGCTGACAATTTCTCCTAAACCCACTACATATTTGGGTAATTAATTAGTGACAATTTGATGTTGCGATCTTTTATACGCATGCTTATTAAGGCAATAATAGTGTAAACTTCATATAGGCACTTCAGCAATAATATCTCACTAAATATTACCTTTATCATTGATTTCTTCAAAGGGTACTGCAGTCCTGTTAATTGTATTTTCCTTGATATTTCAGTTTTCAGTTTTGGAAGCCTTTTTCAAAAGTCCATTTATCACAAGAATTCTAGACAAGTATATATATATATATATATATATATATATATATATATATATATATATATATATATATATGGATAACATGTATCAAGTCTGTATTGGTACAAATATTAGGATTTTGGAAATGGGCAATAGCCGATGCACTGCATGGTCGTTGTTTTTGTGTTTTGTGTAATTTATTTACGAAAATATGGGGTGGTTAATTGCTGCTTGACAGATGGTAGAATGTCGCTGCTTTTTTTCTTGGCCAAATGATCCGGAGAATTGCCGTTCTCCTTCTTTATATGCAATAGGTGTCCAGCTAATAATTTTTCAACAGCCAATTCCAGTGACTGGCATTTTACGCTAAATGCAGCAGGTTATCTTCTTTTGGTATTCACCTACGGGTAAGAGATAATCATGTGTGTTTATTTTAAACCAGCTGAACCATTTTAATTATGAAATATCATGAATTTATATAATTTATGCTTGCCCTAACATATAGTCATATGTTTTTGGTAGAAATTAAACATTATATCACACAATAGGCACAATTCAACAACTAGGCCAGTTTCTACCTGATTAGGTATTAATCAAGTAGTTTCTATTATTACAAACAAATTTTAATTATATACTAATTTATATCTTGATTCATTCTTTCCATGGTTGAAAGGCTGGCTGTGGCAATAGTGACAACTACCCGACGAGATCCCAATAAGAGTGAAGCCATTTTGGATGAGAAATTCCATTTTTTATCTGTTGCAATGCTTCATATACTTCGATAACTGGAGTATTACGAAATCCTAACATTATACTTTAAATAGTTCATTTATGTATTATATATATATATATAGTTATGTATTGAATTATATATAACAAGAATATATGTAACAACATTTTATAAAACGATCTTCTGTACACGTGTCCAGTTTTGACGTAATAACTGACATTTTATTCGATACGAGTTAACCTATTATACACGGAGATAATCGCTAGTTATTATATTTTTATGTGGGAAGTTTTATTTTCTTTTCAATATTTCCAATTGAGATGAGATTGAGTGTAGTTAAGGCGGAATATGTTGACAAATTAAAATATGAAATTAAATGAAGGAGAAAGCCAGTTAAGCATTCAGTGTTGGCTGGGCAGTTTTATGAGTGTCTTTGAATTTACGCCCATTTGCCCAAATACTTCATGTGAATGTTCATGTGAGTTGGGAACATTTTCAGCGCATTATTTGACATTTAATTTGTAGGCTCTTAAATGTGGTGCTGAAGTTTTTCCGAAACGCGTTGCTTCGCATGTGCTATTTTATTTCTCTCTCTTGCTGTTCTAACTATTAATATTTATTCGTTACAATAGCAATACAAGTTATGGCGAGCGGTTAGCTTTGCATTGGTGTCGTTGCGACTGAGTCATCGTGTCCTGTATTGATTTCAAATTCACCAAGCTAAACTGCTTTAACTAGCTTCCACCATGCTTTACCATGCCGTAGCCTTTTCAACTGCATGTAGGAATTAGTCATAATCTTCCTGTCTAAGTTAATAAGTAAGAATTGTTTTTAAATACCAAAATTTGTATGTCATCTACGCATTAATATCAACAAATTATATCACAGAATTTTGGTTTGCTTATGCTTTGTTCCAATTCGCGATAATACTACGTTCTGGCACTATTGTTAATCAAATAATATAGAGCAGTAGCAATTAAACGTACGTTGAGAATTCGTGGCTCCATCGCATATATACGCGTCGTACATATTTTACGTTCTAGCCGACTTGCCTTCGAAAAAGGACATAAGGGACACCGTTATCACTTTCAAATTATTTCTGCATTAGTCTATTTCGGGACAATTTTTTATATTTATTCTATAAATGTCAATTCAGATTAGAGTTCACATATATGTGTGTATAGGTTTTTTTGTGTGTGCGGCGGGATATTTTAATCTTGATATTAGGACAACGAAACATACTTTAGTAAGTAAAATAAATGTAGATATATCTGTCTCCAATGAGGATATCCCATTTACGACAAGTTGTGTTCTTTGTGAGTATGGTGTCAACCCTGTGGTGGGCACTGGAAATGAGGTTCCATAACGTCGAGAAAAATTCGGAAAAACTTGGTTCAACAGCATTGTCAGATAGTACAATTGTGAACGGCTTCAGAGTGGCGGGACTAGTAAAAACCCATCAATCACTAAAAAAACAAGCTGTGCACCTGGAAATGTTGAGGATTCAAGGTTTTATCGACCTACGAATGCGACCAATTGTTCCGCAGTAAAATATTGCGGAAACACCTTGGAAGATGACAGACTGCTCAACGAGATGTTACTATTAAAGCATAGCGTTATCACTTCCCTGATCCTTGTTTATCCAAACATACCTTTTGTTCAATGCCCCATATTAGGACTCATTTTTAAAGAGCCGACTTCCGGTCCTCCTTGTCAATAGTAATTGCATCGAACAAAGTAATTTGACAATTAGTATTAAGTCAAATACTTAATTCCGCATAAACGGTTTCGTTTTAACCTACCGGTGGGCGACGGAATAAGTGTCTGACTTTTATTTGTATGTGCGTATGTCTATCATTGTAAAGTATTCAGTTAAATGTTATGACCTGAATGTGTACGCCTTACTCTGATCCTACAGACATTTCACTAAAGATTTACCAATAAAGCATACTCCATAGGTGTGCGGGTTTATTTAAGACTGTGACGCAATCAGTTAAATATAATTACCTGCACTTGTACGTTCATCCAATCTAAACTAAAATAATTAATGTTATACAATTAAGCAATAATTGATAGCAGGAGTGGTGATAAAAAAAATCAGTTTTGCGAGCTTGAAGTTCACACTAATCCCATTGTATTTTACTAACCGAACAACACAGCAACACGCATGATACATTTCCATTCGTCTTCACATGCGTTTTGAGCTTACCGCTGTCAAAAGGGCCCGAAATACGGCACTGAAATATGCGCTGGCAAAATGTACACGGGGAAAAATATAAATTTTTTCGCAAAAAACGATTATGTAGCTATTCAATTTCTTGTCAAGCAAAACAGTTCTTTTGAACAGCCATTATCACCTTTCTGTCATAATTTAATCTTAGATGATATTTAAATTTGTCCGTATTGCTATCATCACAATTTGACATGTTTATTTGATGAGCACTTGATATTGTAATTTCGTAATACATTGCAGTCTTCATGCCCGAGTGCACGTTACCTCGATATATGAGGTCCACTTGATACTGTAGGCTTATAGGCTTTAAAACGACGTGTACTATTCACATAAAATTGACGTACAATATATATTGTTGATATTCAAAATTTCCAGTCAAGTTCAATGTATACGAGACTACTAGAGGTGAGAGCCGCATATCTAAATTTGATTAACTGGTTAAATACAATGGGATTGGTGTTTACTTCAAGCTCGCAAACTTGATTTAAAGAATTGTTACCACCACCCGCGCAAACAATTATTGTTGAATTGTATTGCCTATATATGTATATGTGGCGAAAGCTACAAACAGTTAATGTTCGTGACTGTATAGAAATTGTGCAGCCGACATTTCCAGTCAAGTTCAATGTATGCGAGACTGCTAGAGGTGAGAACCGCATATCTAAATTTGATTTCCAAATATATTCAATGCGGTTTGATCCTCGATAGTCAGTTTGCCGTCGTACTCTGATGATGATCGTGGAAGGTCGAAACGCGTCAGTGCGTTGCGCTGGTGGTAGTTATGTTATGTTGTTCGACGACTGGTTAAATACAATGGGATTGGTGTTTACTTCAAGCTCGCAAACTTTATTTAAAGAATTTCGAAAACACGTTTATGTTTTCAGTAACGAGGATAGCATAGCTCGCGGTACACTTTCACACGCAAATTATGGCAATTAAGAAAATCTCCCATCACACTGATCACTTACAAAATTACTAGTGTGAGTCATTAATGATAGTACCTTCAGGTGAGGATAAGACTAAATATAAGATCTTCTTTAACTATTTATATATGTGCTCAAAAGTAAAAACGAACATCAAACGCATATATATATATATATATATATATATATATATATATATATATATATATATATTTATAAGTTTATCATTAACCACGCAATTAGTCATTGCACAATTGTTAAACGTTTCGTTTACCTAATGCTCGATTACATTTTAAATAAACACATCCTAATTTTAAAATGTTTAGTGGGAAATTGGGATGGATGAGCAAGCAATCGAATGAATACACTTCTACAATCTCTGAATATTAGTAGATTAATGTTTGTAGAATCAATTGAAATCATTATTTCATGGAATTCCATAAATGTAACAGCTGTAGAAATATATTTAGGCCCAATATTTATTGGAACCTAATTTATTGATAGAAAACGAGGGTAGGGTCATTCATAGATAATAATAAAAATACCTAATAACAATCCATGGCCTTGGAATATGATATGAAAAAAGGAGACAGTAGGCTTCACCGTTGTTACAATTGGAATTTTTCAAACTTGTTTCCGTGCCTACTCTCTATATGGATAATAAGTTATTTTTAGCACTTTTCTATCTAACTTCTCACTATTTTGATATTATCTGATACAATAAACTATGGAATGAGTGTGTCTCCTATAGAAGATTCTAATGATCCATTAATTTCGAGGTTGTATTGGTATATGAGCGCTTCACAAAACTAATATTTCTTCACACACACACACACACACACACACACACTCTCTCTCTCTTTCATTCCTGTCTGTGTCCCTCTCACTTTCTCTGTGTATAAATTTCAATTGATTCCTTTGGACTAAACACCAATCCCATTTTATTTAAGTCTGATGATGATCATAGAAGGTTGAACGCGTAAGTGCGTGGCGACTGGCGCTAGTTTTGTTATACTTTCGACGACTGGTTAAATAAAATGGAATTGGTGTTTATCGACGACTGGTTAAATAAATTAGGACTGGTGTTTATCGACGACTGGTTAAATAAAATGTGATTGGTGTTTACGACGGCTGGTTAAATAAAATGGGATTGGTTTTTACTTCAAGCTTGTAAACCTTATTTAAACAAGTGTTACCACCACCTGCGCAATCAATTACTGAAGGATTTCTTTGGACAACATTCATGTCAACGTGCCTCATTATTTTGACCATAAAACAGTAGCTTAGAATTATATTCTTTCGATTATTTTCTCAGCCGTCACATCTTGCTTCATTTCTCCATATAATCTATTTTACTCAAGATGAGATTACTAAACCGGCAATCGTTTATTATTTATCGAAATCAAGAATGAAATTTTGATATAAACACCAATCCCATTATATAAACAGTCGCCGGTATAAAATAAGTATTGTATAGTGTAGAAAAGGCAATTCGTCCAGTAGACCGGTTTCACCCTTATTGGGATCTCATCCCCTATTCTCTAGAATTTTCCGCTAACAGAGCTCCAAACTGGGCATGCCTGCTTTGGAGTCTGTGTCTTCATCCACTAGGCTACCATTACGCATATTTCATGTCAAATATAACTGAAATGGATGGACTGGTGTTGGCTATAGTATATAAAATGATAATCTCATGCGGTCGGAGAATATTTTTAGAATCATGACAGAATTAATATGCGTGTAGGTTTAATGACACTATTGCTCAGAAATCTATTCATATATATGTAAATATACGTGGATTGTATGCATATATATATGAACTTTAGGTAACCGTTCGTTAAATGAACATACAATGTAAAATCAGATTGCTATGAAATTACAAAAAATAATATTCTAACATCATGCAATACGACAGTCTGTAAAGTCATATGAAAAACTATATCGTGATTGATCCAGGAGTTTGAAACTTAACAGTCAATGTATATCAAATTTTATCAATGGATTGACTCAATGAAGTTGAACCTCCTGTTCTGACAGTTTATCTATACTTTTTTAAATCAGGTATGTATGCTTCAAATAAACACTAGTCAATTTGTATTTAACTCGATGCACAACAAAAAAACTACCAACATTCATTTATATACAAACGAGTTTCTAACTTCCATGACCATCATCAGAGTACGACGTCAAACTAAATATCGAGGATCAAATAGAAATGAATATATAATATAATAAAATACTGATACAAGACTCTCACCTCTAGTAATTTTGTGCACGCTGTACTTGAAAGGAAATATCGATTGCACAATATCTATCCATCAATTAACTATGACATGTGTATAAGTCACACGAATAAACAATCAATGATTGTACTGTAATTGACAAATTTTCTTTAAATGAAGTTTGTGACCCTTAAATAAACACTAATACCAACCAGTTGAACAACACAGTTGAACAACACAGTTGAACAACCGTTCATGATGACCATTAGAGTAAGATGGCAAACGAACTAGAAAGAATCAAACCGCAATGCATATATATGGAAAGCAAAATTCGAAATGCGGCTCTCACTTCTAGTAGTCTCGCAAACATTTTATTTGACTGGAAATGTCGGCTGCACAATTTTTACGCAATCACGAATATTACCTTTCGCCTCATATATATATATATATATATATATATATATATATATATATATATATATATATATATATATATATATATAGATAATACAATTAAACAATCACTGATTGCGCGGGTGTTGGTAACAATTATTTAAATCAAGTTTTCGAGCTTGATATAAATACCAATCCAATTTTATTTAACCAGTCGTCGAACAACACAGCAAAACTACCGCCAGTCGCACACGGTAGTTTTGCTATTTTGTTCGATGACTGGTTAAATAAAATGGGATTGGTGTTTACTTCAAGCTTGCAAACTTGATTTAAAGAATTGTCACCATCACCCACACAATCATTGATTGTTTTATTGAATTAACTCAGTGTTCTGAATAGATATGTGCGTATGATAGCAATCATATTTATTATATCAAACAGTTTATACAGCACAGGTGATACAAGCCATTTCCTTTTCGCCATATCTTAATTCAACAAAATTATCTGGTACTTTATATACTAAATTTGAGAGAGCAAAAAAGATTAAATTAGATCTTATGTATTACAAATCAACAAAAAGGTGGCTAAAACAAACATGCAAAGGCACTAACTAAAAGAAATCTTCTTATATTCAAATGATCTACAAATTTAATTTGCTTATCCAACTTTGATGAAAGATTGATGCAACTGACAGCTTTAGCAAAATGCAGATCCTAATCATATAATGCTTTGAAAAGGACATAGAACTCATCTTGATATTGAATGTTATTTTTGTTTAAAATGTGTTCATCCTGTTGTAGGCAGTGTTTAGATTAAAATTCTCTTAGAATCGCTACATTAGCAATTGGACTGTTCTTCTTTCATGGCACTTTGTGCAACTATTTCATATATTTAAATAAACAAAATTGGTATTTCGAAATGCATGGAGATCGTCCGTGACAGTTATATTAATCAGGGGTTTTGTTGAAAACATTTGCATTTGTTTAAAATTTTTCATGCGATTAGACACTGTTTTTTTTAAATTGTCGAGTTAAAATTTGTACGTTTCATCACCAGTAAATTAGAAAGTAATATTTGTAGTCTGTTTCACTGCTTTTCGTTGTTCTTTATACCTTATGCTTACTTAACTAAATATTTCTAAATAAAAATTAACTGATAAATTGCTTTGCACACTGTCAGGTCTGAGAATTTAAACTTCTTTGAACAGGTTATTTTTATTTTGTAGGATTAAGTGCTTATCAAATTTCATTAGTAGGAAATTGAGACTGAGCTTCGATAAAGGATATATTTTACAGTCAGTAGATGATTTACAAATAATTCCATTGTAAACGATTATTTTAGTTTCTCAAAATCAATACGTCATGGAGAGGAAAGAAGTTAGATTGAAGGCGTTAATGCATTAGCAAGTTATCTGAATATGATGGTCCAAACTATTTAATCTTTTAGCGTGTAATGTACTAGTACACATGCTATTATGAATATGTAATCAAAATATCTTAAAAACGCATGACAGTCTATATTTATTCGCGCTACCAGATTTGGTGTTTCCACGTATAACATGCAAATTGAAAACTAATAGTTCAATTGGGACCAGAAAAATATAAAAAAATTCAGCGTGAAAAATATATAACCCAATGCAAACATGCTTTTCTTGTCTTTTGGCGCCTCATAAGTATGAGCTGTTACTATGCCTTTTGTCCGTTATATATTTAGTCAGGAAAGTTGAGACAGACAATAAAACCTCACATACGGACGTGTATTAAAAAAGTACTAGTAGAATCAACTTGATATGAAACTTTTGTTATATTTCATTTCTTCTATTTGAATTAGCTTGTTCTTGATAATGTAATGCCTAAAATTTTATTGCAAAAACATTAGTTCTGCGCAATCAAAAATAATGAACCATTAAACTTTTCACTCAATGATGTCAAGATTGGCGCAAATATTTGTTTAGTGCCATAGATCAAAATCAAGGAGTAAAGCATTTCTGGAGTAGCAAGTGTGCAGAATGATTTTTGATCTAAAGCTGGTTAAATTTAGACTATCTACAAAATCATAGTTTTGGAACCCTTTAATGGTTTTGTAACTAAGTGTTGGCATACAAGACGCAGTGCTCAAGTTTCCATATGACGTCGACCAAATCAATTATTGAATAAACATACGTGATGAGTATTGTACTATCGACAATTTCCACATCGAATATATCGTGAATTTGGCGCGTAATTTCGGCTCCTACTGATTAGTCGCCTATAAGCTAAAAGCGCTTGCCTAAATGAGATTATATCGTTTATGCATGCTGACTTTGCAAATGTTTATGATCCTATTTGAACTAATTTTTTTCTAGCTAAGCGATATCTAATACACAATGGCATACATTAACTCTTCGCAACAAACAGTATCTAATTGTTATGTATTTAATTGAATGTTGATTACCGCGAAAATGGATAACTAATATCGATTAAGCCCAGAGTGTATGGATTTGCTTGAGTAACATGTGTTCAGAAATATTTTCAATTATCTTTTTTGGTGAAATTCAACATAACTTTGAAATCCATTGTTTTGGTATCATGTACCGACTCGCAATCATAATGTTGGTATCAGATACTGACGCAAAAGCCATAGCGTTGATGTCATTTATTGGCTTGGTATGAATATTATGTACAGTGAGTTGGCTTTGAAGTCGTTTTGTCGAAAACTTTATATGAAGTTAGCTTCACAACTGCAGGTTTACATATTATTATAGGGGCTTTTATCACCCTATTTTCCTCCCCAAAATATATAAGGTGTAAAGGGCATAATACCGGCTCCTACTGATGAGTCGCTAGGAAGCACGAAACGAATGTGCATATGAGATAATACCCAGCATTCATGCTGACTTTGGTTTATCCTTCTGGTCATATTTGAAAAATTTTTAACTAGCTGCGCTACATGATTGGTTTATTGTTCGTTAGTGCGTGAGCTTATTCCATACGAAAGAATTTTTCGTTCCTCGCTTGCTTTTGGTGCACGTCCTACGTGGCATTCAACATCATCTTAATTAGATGAACATTGGTTGCGCGGGCGGTGATAAAAATTATTATAATCAAGGTTGCGATCTTGATATAAGAACCTGACTCTGTAATCACTTACTTTTGCCAGTATAAACTAAGAATTGTATAGTGTAGAAAATGCAATTCATCCAATAGATCGGTTTCGTCCTTTTTGGGAACTCATCGTGTACTATCTAGAATTTGCCGCGGACAGGACTCGAACCTGGCACGTCTGCTTCGGAATCTGGTGTTCTAACCATTGAGCCACCCTGCCGCACACTATACTGCACACAATTTTCAGTTATATACTAACAAATGTAATTTGGTTAGTCTATTTTTCCTTTAGGTGGAGCTCATATGGCATCCATTTAGACACAAAGTTCCAACTAACCATCCTAATAAGGGCGAAACCGGTCTACTGGTTGAATTTTTTGAAATTTGATTGCGGAGTACCTAAAGAAAAGGCCAATTAAGAAGCATTAGTTAGTATATAACTGAAAATTGGGTGTGGTGTGCGGCAGGGTGTCTCAGTGGTTAGAGCACCAGATTCCAAAGCATACGTACCCAGGTTCGAGCCTGGACCACGGCAAGTTGTGGCCAATACGTGATGAGTTCCCAAAAATGACGAAACCAGTCTACTGGATGAATTGCCTTTTCTACACTATACAGTTCTTAGTTTGTTCTGACATGTGCAAGTAATTAATGAGTCAGGTGCCTATATCAAGATCGCCAATTTGATTACCTACATTAGATATTTTATCTAAAGTTGCTCATAATTGAGTCATCATAGTGAACTGGAAAAAAGGCTTTCAAACTGTTTGGTTTGAAATTGACTTAGCAATGAAAGTATATTTCAGTAGAACATTTAAATCTCCATTCGTATAAAATCTATTCAAAAATGGCCTAACTCATAATCATATATTATTGATAGTTCTAACATGCCTATGCAGATTTAAATTTAATCATTGGCTACATTTTCTTCACTTTTTTGTGAACACATTCGATTTAAATTGCTTGACTTGAATTGTCTCAAAACCCTAACTTATGCACACTTTTCGAATTTTAGCATGGCACATTTTAAAGGTGTAGCATCCAAAAATAATTCTAATCTCGTTTTAAGGTATTAGAAAAAGTAGAACCGATTTTGAGCAAAAATGAGTTGTGTAAAGAGTTTCAATTATGTAATTCATCATTTTATGAAACTTCGGGTAGATACATGTCATCACACCTTACAAAAAAACTAAAAAGACATTATGCGCCTCAATGATGACAAGCTTGTTAATCATGGATATCGATTTAAGAAATCTGCAACTTTTTGTTTCATCTTGAAGCCAAACTCGCAAACTATTACTTAGCTATGGTTTTTTTAACAGACTTATACACACACACACACACATATATATATATATATATATATATATATATATATATAATTTGAGTACAATGACAAGAGTTAGTTATATTTATTTTGGCATTGGAGATTACGGATTGCAATAAATTGCAAATGCATTTCTTCAAGTAGATTAGGTTCGTTACTATTGGGAACTCAGTGTGTACTTATCAAAATTGGCCCGATTGTGATTTGATTCAAAGGGAGGTCATTTGGTTCGCTATTCGTCAACTGACTCATTACATCACCATTACCGCGAATTGCATGCAATTATAGTTTATATACCATCTAATGCTTTTTGTACTATCTTTACTTGTTTTGGGTTCAATCTGTCATCACTATTACATTAATATACCAACCAGCCTTTGCCTACCTATTATTTTGAAACAAGCACTATAGTAATAATATTCAATTCACGCATAATGATGTGAGTCATGATATATATATATATATATATATATATATCTAAAATACAAATTGATGTATGATTCTGAAGTGTATGTAGGACGCACCTGGGGTGTTGCGGTTGATTAATTGCAAGACACCGAAGCATATGTTCCCCTTTTAGGATGATGGTCACTGAAATTCTTGAATGTTCATAAGGACGACTTAACAGGATGCATTATATCTGCTACCATCAGCATTATACACATTAATATATATATATATCTATATAAAAAAAAAAATATATATATATATATATAAAACAACAACACCTGACCTTAATATTCAAAAGTTTCATCAACATGATATTCTTATCGACTGGCCAAGAATAACAAAATTCAACAACAATCTACAAGTATCTAGCCAAGAACAAACAGGCCCTCGACTAGAATCAACAAACATACAATCGGATTGACAACAAACTGAAGTGGAAATAACAGAGGCGCATACGATGACAGAAGTCTCCAAACAATGTGAGCGTTTAACACTGCAATCCACACTGGCCTTGTTACCATGTGAAAACGACAGATTTGCGCAACAAGGTGAAACGATCAACTATACCGGGAAAAATAGCACTTGTATATGTAACAGTGAACAATGCGCACAAATGGTTAATTCTCAAGCTATCAAAACAATACCGATCAGATCTCAGACATCACTTTGCAATACTGCGAGAATGACCTTTACATGCAAACACGCATACACACAAACACAAACGCATACACACTCACCAACTAGCCAAAACAAGAAACAGAAGTAAAAACGAGTCAGATTTGTTACCACTAGCATGATCAATTGAAAACCCAAAATGTATAAATATGTATGATTGTATAAGAGATGATTAGTATTCACAAAATAAATGGCCTTTATCCACTTTGTTATTTGTGTTTTCCTAATTATAAGAATACTGTTAAATTTAAAAGGAATGGACATCATAAAGATTATATATATATATATATATATATATATATATATATATATATATATATATATATATATATATATAGCAATATAATTAAACAATAATAGATTACGCAGGTGGTGGTAACAATTTTTTAAATCAAGTTTGCGAGCATGAAGTAAACACCAATCCCATTGTATTTAACCAGTCGTCGTACAACATAACACTGCGACTGGCGGTAGTTTTGCTATGTTGTTCGACGACTGGTTAAATACAATGAGATATTCATACATAGTTCTTAATGAGTTTGACAGGCCAACATCACTAAGGTGGCGCCACCAACTCCGCAAACAATTGTAGCTAGGAGTCCTGTCTATTCATCGCATTAGAAGAATTCGCTTAGCGGGAAAATTACAACAGGTTGCTACTTAATTGCGAAAGAGAAAATAATGTCATGAGCAGTTGTGTGCGCGTGTATGTATATTTATCTAATACATATATTGCAAATAATGGTTGATAGTCTTGAATTTCAGCCCTATACGAAGTAATTGATTACAGATTTCCATTATAGTGTACAACGGACAGGCATACATTTCCAGGGCAAAGATTGTGTTTGGCATTTATTGATGTGTTCTCACTAGTCCCGTCACTCTGAAGCCGTCCGTCAACTACTTGTCTGAAAATGACGTTGAAACCTGAATTTACGATTTTTTTCAAATATTTGGGACTACATTTCCAGTCCCATCTTCAGGGTTGTTATAAAAAGTTTAGGTAGTATGCGAGTATAATTAATATGGTAGTATAATTAATATAAATAGATCTGTCTTGAATGAGGATAACAAAATTTCGAAAAAATTTTTCTGTGACTATAGTGTCAAACCTGAAGACTTAACTGGAAATGAGGTCCCGAAAATTCGGAAAATCTGGTTTCAACGTCATTTTCAGACAAGCAATTGATGAACCGCGTCAGAGTGACGGGAAAAGTGAGAGCTCATCAATCAACTCTAAACACAGTCTCTGAACCTGGAAATGTAATGGAATCAAGATTTTACCGACCTGCGATCACTATCAAATTTCCCGCACAAGAAAATTGGGGAATAAAATTCAATGATGACAGCGCTACACAAAGAAGATCAACATTTGTATATATTTATTTTCCGACTTTCTCTTTTTACATCTATCGACGTATGAAACAGATCAATATATGACACTGGCGAAAGATTGATTAATTTGATAACTGCAAACATAAAAATTGGTCTAACTTTTTTCCGGTATAAAAGGTTGATTTGAATAATCAACTGATCTGCTGTCAAAAGGGTGTAGATGTTGAGGTGGAAAAGAACTACGAATACGTATTTATCAAAAATTTCCACTGCATTTTTCTGCCTGATCTATTAACAAAAATATTGGTTAAAAACCGGAAATTGAAACAAATAATTTTATTTAACTAGACGCATAACGTTGGCAGACCTCCGCCAGACATCCCTACTGATGAGTTCCGACATTGAAGGTTCATAAACAGAGCAAGACGGTTGACTGACTAGCGAGTATCAAACAGAAACCTACCTACCTATGACAAATAATAGCTCAAAACACGGCTCCCGTTAATAAACACTTCACAAAAGACTCGAAATTCGGCTATACAATTTCAATGCAGTCACCAAAAGAATCCCATTGAAGCTTTTGCTATATTTCTATGAGTTATCGAGTTAAGCACTAATTACTTGCACAAAGTTGAGTAAGCATCCCCATAGAAAGCATGCAGCCGAAATTCCAGTCAAGTAAATTTAGTGCTAGACAACAAGGAACAAGAGGTGCATTTAACATATTTCATTGTTTACATTTCATGGGTGACGTCATCCCCTATCGTGGATTCGCGCTCATGTACATATGATGGGCGATCGAAACAAACGAGTACATGCGGCTGACGATTTTGTTGCTATTTAGAACGTGTGACTAAATAAAATTCGATTGGTGTTCACCTCAAGTTCGCTGGCTTCATTTCGAGGTTGGCTAACATCGCGTGTGCAATCAAGGATAAATTAATTCAATAGCTTCCACAAGATTAGAGAAAGCAGCAAAAAAAATTTTCCGGTGACGTCATAGTAATTGTGCAATTGACAGTCCACTCAAACGCAGTATGTGCTAGACTTACAAGTATGAGTTACGCATGGCTGATTTTCCATGTCTTGTAATTAGAGTGCGGTGTGCTCATCTTTTAGTTGTTTGCTGTCGCAAACTGGTAGTTTTTTATTAAAGGTTACCCCGCATCAGTACGTGCAATTGATATTGGTTTCGCTATTATATGAAACTTGTTCAATAAAATTTACCTGGCGTTTTTCACGAGTGAAAAAAATTATATGTAAATGTGTTAAAATATCCATTGAATCAATGAATATTTAATACAATTATCTAGAACGCCAGACTCTTTATTTACATTATCTTATTTCGCTGTTTGCTCGAATTTTTATCATGATGTGTAGCAAAAAGAAAAGTAGCATTATGCACTTTTTATTAGGTATAGTGTATTTTGTCGAAAATATGCTTTACCAGGACAAGAATTATATGCCAAATTCAGCACGAACGAAAGGTATAATCTCATGTGCACATGTGTTTCGTGCCTACTGGCGACTCATCAATAGTAGCCGTCATAACAATTTCACATTTCCGTGAAAGCCGATGCCAATCGAGGCCAGAATATGGACCTTTGTGCGAATAGCAGATGTTCAAAATAATTATTATTTAGTCTGTCTCCAAAATTAGATTATTGGTGTAGTTTAAAGTTAAAGTGCATATTATTTATGCAGAACTGGCATTGTAATTCACTATGTAGTTTATTCTATCACCACGCTAATACGCATATATATATATATATATATATATATATATATATATATATATATATATATATATATATATATGGGTGATTTCACCGTACACGTGTCCTATATATTGTGATCAAATATATGCATGTTCATCAAAGTGAAACTAAATCGATTTAATATCATTTCCTATTTGCAAGTGTCAAAATATTTTTTTTTAATTGTTACAATAGGAAATTCCCTAACTAAGGGTGATGCTATTGCTTAGAAAAGGGAGGCAATAACACGAATACACAAGTAGTGCAATCATATCAGATTAAATGATGGTCGAAAATTAGTAAAAATAATAATCGCTATTAAGTTATTCATTTAAATAAATTAAGGCCAATAGAAAAGAGGGATAAAATTGCCTATCAAAAAAATCACATTTTTATCGAAAATAAAGTTGATAATTAACATAAATATTCGCTAGTAAGTGTTACACTCGAAAGAGGACCTAAGTTTATAGATACACAGTATAGTTTCTGTCAGGAAATGTGGGAATTGTGAACACTAATATCTCCTGTACGAATGAACATTCAATCAGTAATTAAGTTAACAATGCGACTTCAAACTCATCTTGCTGTATGTAATATATACCGATCCTCGAAATGATACCAACGAAATTGTTTTTCAGAAACCGAACCTATTGCTGACATGATATTATGCTTTTCGTTCATGCTGACTTTGGTATATTCTCCGCAACAAACAGTATTTCACTGTTATATATTGAATTGAATGATGTCATGCTTACCGCGAAATGTGATAACTGATATCGATGAAGGCCAGAGTGTATGGTTTAACTGGAGTAACAGGTGTTCGAAATTGTTGTAATTCTCAATTTGGGTGAACTTTAGCATAAATTTATATCCATCAGGTTGGTATGATGTACCGACTCGGAAACCATAGTGTTAGTATCCGGTACTCATCGATTTCAAAAAAGGTATCAGTTACTAACACAATAGCCATAGTGTTAGTATCCTTTACAGACTCGGTATATATATTATATAGTGTGAGTTAGCGTTGAAGTCGTATTGTCGTTGACTTCAGATTATGTTAGCTTCACTATTACAGGTTTACACATTAGTCTAGGAGATTGTACCGTCCTATTATTCCACATTCTTCTACCAAATATATAGTGGTTAAAGGGCGTAATACCGGCTCCTACTGATGAGTCGCCAGTAAGCACGAAACGAATGTGCATGAGATTATACTTTCCGTTCATGCTGCCTTTGGTTTATCCTTCTGGTCACAACTGAACTAATTTGTTACTAGGTTCGCAACACCAAATACATACTTGCATATATATTAGGTCTTCGCAACAAACAGTATTTAACTGTAATATATTGAATTGAATGATGTCATGCTTACCGCGAAATGTGATAACTGATATCGATCAAGGCCAGAGTGTATGGATTTAACTGGAGTAACAGGTGTTCGGAAATTGTTGTAATTCTCAATTTGGGTGAACTTTAGCATAAATTTATATCCATCAGGTTGGTATCGTGTACCGACTCGGAAACCATAGTGTTAGTATCCGGTACTCATCGATTTCAAAAAAGGTATCAGTTACTAACACAATAGCCATAGTGTTAGTATCCTTTACAGACTCTGTATATATATTATATAGTGTGAGTTAGCGTTGAAGTCACATTGTCGAAGACTTTATATGATGTTAGCTTCACTATTACAGGTTTACACATTCGTCTAGGAGATTATACCGTCCTATTATTCCACATTCTTCGACCAAATATATAGTGGTTAACGGGCGTAATACCGGCTCCTACTGATGAGTCGCCAGTAAGCACGAAACGAATGTGCATGAGATTATACTTTCCGTTCATGCTGTCTTTGGTTTATCCTTCTGGTCACAATTGAACTAATATTTTACTAGGTTCGCAACACATAATACATACTTGGTATATCCTCCTGGCCCTATTTGAAATAATTTGTTGCTAGGTGAGCAATTCCAAATACATTATGGCGTATATATTAGATAAAAATACACCAGTCATATATTTATAATTTTAATTACGAAATAAAAAATATTCGGTCGTATAAATTAATTATAAAAAACATATTTAAAGCCCAGGTAAAATGTATTTTAATCAAGGTTGCGAAGTTGGCATAAACACGTGACCCATTTAGTACAAACATTTTTAGGTGTAAACTAAGAATTGCATAGTGTAGAAAAGGCAATTCATCCAGTAGACCGGTTTCGTCCTTATTGGAAACTCATCACGTACTGGCCAGAATTTGCCATGGACAGGGCTCGAACCTGGGCATGTTTGCAACTTAATTCTGCTGCACACGAAAAACGTATGTACTTAATGGGTCAGGTGTTTATATCAAGTTCGCAAACTTGATTATTGGAAATGTTATAATCGCTCGCGCAACCAACGTTCGTTTAACTATACAAATGTTCACTTCCGTACCACCTTCTCATTAAATGTGGTGTCTGATAATTAATGACAGATTAGGGTGGTTAATAGGAACTTTGGGTTTAAATGGAAACTAAATAAGCTCCACCAAAAAAAGGACACCGAATTACATTAGTTAGTATATGATTGCAAATTTTGTGTAATGTGCGGCAGGGTGACTCAGTAGTTCGAGCACCAGATTCCGAAGCAGACGTGCCCAGGTTCGAGTCGTGTCCGCGGCAAATTCTAGCCAATAGACGGCGAGTTCGCAATAAGGACGAAACCGGTCTACGGGACGAATTGCCTTTTCTACACTACAAAATTCATAGTTTATACTGAAAAATGTATGTACTTAATGGGTCAGGTGTTTATATCAATTTCGCAACCTTGATTATTGTAAAAGTTATCACCACCCGCGCAACTAATGTTCGTTTAATTGTATAGATGTTCAGGTAAAAATGGTCATATTCGTTTCGCCAGAACTCAACTAGACTGTAATATCTGGTACTGTACAGTAATTTTGATGGAATGAAAGAGGGATTAAGCTGGATAACCTTGTGCGATATCTAGCCAGTTGCAGGTAACGCACATTTTGAGACGCACATACGCACAACCAATTCACTAGTTTATATTTATCTCATTTATGAACTTTGTTGTTTATTAAGTTTAGAATTAGGATGCTGTGAACATTAGCTTTTGCTGGGCACAGCACTGTGTCGATGTTTTATTTGAAGAAAGCCTGAACATCCGCCTTATTTAACAAAGATGCGACGGATTTTGAAATAGCGGCACAAATTATCTATAAAATTCACATTCCAAATCATGCGGAGTTACAGGCAATTTTGAAAGAAAAAGCTAAAATTAGTTACGCATGGCAGAAATTGATATTTGCAACATCCTTAATCCTAAGCCAAATAAATTAAAGGAGTTTGTACACTATTTGAGTATAAAACGGTGATTTGCTTGTGTGTGTCGGATATGGGTGATTTTGAGTGAGTGTGGGTGGGTATGCACATATCTCAACTTGTAATTTTTTCCGCTTCCTTTTTTGTTGTATAATTAAAAAAGCAATGATTGCGCGTGTGGTGACAACAATTATTTAAATCAGGTTTGTGAGATTGAAGAAAGTACCAATCCCATTGTATTTAACCAGTCGTCGAACAACATAGAAAAACTACCGTCAGTCACACGTACTGACGCGTTTCAACCTTCCATGATCATCATCAGAGTACGACGGCAATCTGACTATCGAAGATCAAACCGCATTGCATATATATGGAAAGCAAAATTAGATATGTGGCTCTTCCACCTAGTAGCCTCGAATAAACTTTACTTGACTAGAAATATCGGCTGCTCAATTTCTATGCAGTCACGAAAATTAACTTTTGCCACACACACACACACACACACATATATATATATATATATATATATATATATATATGTAATATAATTAAACAATCATTGATTGCGCGGATGGTGGCAACAATTCTTTAAATCAAATTTGCAATCCCATTGTGTCGTCTAACAAATTAGAAAACTACCGTCAGTCACACGTACTTTCGCGTTTCAATGGCGAATTGACTGTTGTTGGAAAATAAGTGTTTAATCTGAAATTATAAAATTGACATAAAGTACCACATGTTACAACCGATTTCTTGCAAAAAATAACCTTTTCTAATTGTGTATTACTTACCTGAGTTATAATAAATTTGTAATCCTATATGATGTATTTCTCAATTCAAACTATAAGTGCATGAAAATGGTTGAACTGAACTGTATACATGCTATTATACATATAGTTTAATGATGTCGTGAGTAGCACGAGGTGTGACAAGTGGTGCCCATCGAGCCCTGCTTAGCATGAATGTGTACAAGTTTTATTTTACCGCACGACTAATTACGCTGCTTATTCTGTTGGTTATTGCATCAAGCTTGATGACGAAATGTTTATTGTGTTAGCAAAATCCACGCAACTCTAACTGATGTGTCCATACTCTGATGCCTAACGAATCTTACTACAAAATGGTGAGTCACGGGCTGGAGACTGACCATCATCCGCAACTACAATTGCCCTGTTGTTCGAATAGCACGGGAACTTAAACCGGTGAATGATTTTGCATTACACAAACATTGGTCATACGGACGGTGATAACATTTATTATAATCAAGGTTGCGAATTTGATATGAACACCTGCCCTTTAAGTACACACATTTGACAGTATAAACTAAGAATTGTATAGTGTAGAAAAGGCAATTCCTCCAGTAGACAGGTTTCGTCCTTTTTGGGAGCTCATCGTAAATTCTGGCCAGTACGAGAGGAGCTCCCAATAAGGACATAACCGGTCTACTGGAGGAATTGCCTTTTCTACACTATACAATTCTTAGTTTATACTGTCAAATGTGTGTACATAATGGGTCAGATGTTTATATCAAGTTCGCAACCTTATAGTACATGATTTTGCATTCCCAGTAGAATTTGTTGTAATTTGAGTCCTGACGGAAAATGTTTTATTCATTCGGTTGGCCTGTTTATCTATTAGCTGATTTTCATTATGCACATTGTTAATAATATTTATACGTTAAATTCAATGTAGATATGCCCCGATGAACTACTTTGTTTGCACCGAGACAATGAAAATTTGACAATTGAATATCAGACTTTATAGTAATCAATCTGATCCAATACGTTTCTGGCTGAAAACGTTAAAAATTATCATTTAAAACGTAGCAAAGTGAAACTATTTTGTGATCATGTATTTCCACAATTTATGCAGATCATTTACAATAAATGATAATGTTTTCGTGTGTTTAAAACTGACAAATCATGACTCTTCATTTGAAACGTAAATATTGAAAATGACGCGTCACATGTCATAAATTTTTTTATAAAATATATGTACGACTATTTATTTACAAAGAATTGTTCATATGATGAAACGTTTACGTGTACCGATAAAATTACGCGACAAGCTTTGTACATTTCGTTAGCGAAAAAGAGACCGAGGACAATTTGGCACTTTTATCAAAAATCAAAACTGCTATTCAGTTGCACTTGACCAAATCATAAAACAAATAAAAATGTTTGGAGATTATATTATGAATTGTACAGCTTTACAAGTTTTGCTTGCATTGTTTGTGCTATAAATTATTTAAATGTAAAATTCGAAACTCAGATAAGCAACAACGCCATTTCATTTAAACTGTAAAACAACATAGCAAGGTAACTTTAAATCACACGTACTGACGCATGTCGAACTTCCATGTTTACCATTTCACGTGGTTAACGTGCACCTGATTTTAAGTTTGATCTTTGTTAGCCAGTTTTCCATCATGGTCTGACGATGATCATGGAAGGTCGAAATATGTTGTTACGGGAGGTTGACTGCGGTAGCGCTCTGTTGTGCAGCTGATTAAATAAAAATTGTTTGATGTTTATATCAAGCTCGCAAACTTGATTTAACGAAAAGCTGATTAGGTCCCAATCGTTTTAAAACCACTCGCATATTTGGGCACATGAGAATAGCAACTTTAAAGTTTGAAAGCATTGTAGTATAGGTAAGAGAAAAAGAGATTTTACAGGTAGTCAAATTAATAATCGACAGGCTGCCATTGGTACATTTTATCACATAAATTCACCGATACACGTTAGCAACGTGGGAATTTTTATGTGCTCTTTCAAAGTGTTGTT
This sequence comes from Eudiplozoon nipponicum, assembly GCA_029291075.1. NCBI lineage: Eukaryota > Metazoa > Platyhelminthes > Monogenea > Mazocraeidea > Diplozoidae > Eudiplozoon > Eudiplozoon nipponicum. The sequence goes on along the minus strand of JAQBSW010002762.1, from coordinate 44,335 downwards.
GGATGTTACAAATGAGGAAAATCTAGATTGCCTACAATATTTACAAATAATAAACAGTAAGGTACTCGTTGAAAATCCAGATATTTCAGAAAAATGGCATTCATACACGTCCATTTTTACCCAGAGCAGATATAGGTAAAAAGAATGTTTGAACACTGTCCATAAAAATGAATAGCTTGGCAGAAACTGGTGAAAAAAAACAAAATAATTTGTACAGTTCAAGAAAAAATAATAAAATACACCAATTTACGGATTTCGCTTTTGCTTGGATCAGTGCACACCATTTTTACGAACTCAAGAAAATATTGCATATTCAAAGAAATTTTTCGGTATTACCAAGCACATTTGTAAATCTAAATACCCACTGCATCTACTGAAAAAAATTGAAACAACTAAAGTGAACTATACATTTGTTCAATTTTCGCCTCCTCTTCTAATTCGGTTAAATTTTGTTGTGAATAAAAACTAATCAGATTAAAAAATTAATTCCTTATGAGTTTTTGAGAACAGTTTACAAAATAAAAGCATAAACGGGAATCACTGTCACCCACAAAATGGAATCCAGGATAGACTGCCGTTTTATAAGCAAAGAAGCTTAATAATTGTACACAAAACCACTCAAAGACTAACAGTCATTAGGCATTTCTGTATTAGGTGTCGCAAACATAGTAGAAAATTAGTTCAATTATGACCAGCAAGACAAAACAAAGACCACATGAACGGAAAGTATAATATCACGTGCACATTCGTTTCGTGCTTACTGGCGACTCATCATTGGGAGCGGGTATTAAACCCTTTACCCACTATATATTTGGGTGAGGAATTTTGGAAAATAGGACGGTAAACTACTGCAGGTTTACATATTCGTCTAGGAGATTGTAGCGTCCTATTTTCTCACATTCCTCACCCAAATATATAGTGAGTAAAGGACGTATCACCGGCTCCTACTGATGAGTTGCCGGTAAGCACGAAACGGATGTGCACGAGATTATACTTTCCGCTCATGCTGTCTTTGGTTTATCCTTCTGGTTGCAAGTGAACTAATTTGTTACTTGTTTCGCAACACCTAATACATAATTGCAGGTATATTAGTTCTCCGTCACAAACGGTATCTTACAGTTATTAGGCATGTCACTGCGCGAGTGACAGCGAAATCTAATCTCCGTTATTAATGAGTTTGCGTTGTGCGTCTCTTTTATCCTTATTTCTCTTAGAGCTTGAAAGTGAGAGAAAGCTGAATGTCATTTGGCAGAATAAAAACACCGAATAATTTCCTAAATTTAGACTTGACTAATTTCGTAATAACGCTGTCTTCGTGTTTGGCGAGAGCCGGTTGTTCATAAAAATCGGCATTTCTTTACTAGTGCAGCAAAATAGTGAATGATTTCAATAAATAAAAACTTTAGCACCACCTTTAATTTCCTCGCTCTGATTGCCGCAGCCAAAAAATATCAGTCTAAGCTCAACATTGCTTAATTTTAATTTGCCAAACAAATTTGGAAAAAAATATTTTTTAGATTTTTGTATATGATAATGTTAGGCTTTCACGTTGAAAAGGCAACTATAGAATACAATTTTCTCAGGTTAGTGAAGGTGAAATTCCCAGTTCACAGTGCCTGAATGCCGATCTGACCTCTGGTGGCCGTATATGCAATTTTCTTGACAAAAATGTTAACTGCACATTTTCTATGCAATGAGACTCATTACTTTTCTGCTGCATTCAATTAGTAATTCATTTTAACAATCATTGATTGCATCGTTGTTACTCAAGTTCTGAGTTCGAAATAAGCACCAAAATCGTAGAAATTTTATGGAATTGAAGTGAAGTCAATATCAACAAAATTGATCGGCTTTTCATTCAAGAGAATTTTAATAGCGACTGATAAGATCAACAGTTGCGATAGTAATGGATTTTATTGCTAATTATCTGATAAAATACTTGACAAAGGCCAAAGTGTTTTGTTGTGCAACTGTGAATTTAATAATTTCACAAGACTGTGTATTTGCATACTTCACAGTTAATTAAATTCAACACCCACGCTATAGAAATTTATTGATTTTCTATCCGACCGTTTGATTTAATTGATGGCGGTATCTGCAATGTTAAGAATGGAATGTCAAACTAATTGATTACAATTGCACGCCATCCTGCTTTGTCAAATTATTCTGATACATGTGGTAGGTCTCCATATTTATACCTTCACTATTCTAAAGAAAGCGTTGTGTCTAAATTAATAGGAACTACAGTGTCTTTATATTTAATTATGTCAATGGCTACTATCTCCATTTTGATTTCTTCATAAAGCATACAAAGCACACACACATCAAACTTCGTCAAATTTTATGATTAATCTTTTAGACACTGAAGCATAAATTTAGACCAATATTAAGACGTAATCAAACAATTGCAATTTATTGCTTCGTTGAATAGTGGAATAACTATGTTCAAATACTTCATCTGCAACCAGTCGATTGTATAGGCAACAACTTAATTAGAACGGGAAGTATATTTTATAAAAAAATTGAAACAACAATTAAATCTTTGAAGGATCAAATGATTGATAAAGGCATATAACAAAATATATCGAAAAATTTTCCACGTTAAAGAAACCGACTAAGAAACCCTATTTCGATTTCAAAATATTGAAACAAGGACATGTCACGCGAAATTTAATAATCGTGGTTTTATTTTATTTATTTATTATGTTTCCATCTTGCATGTCTTCATTCGATAATATCAGATCAATTTTTCAATACAAATTTAGTTCAAAAACCGACAGCTATTCTAAAAAGAATAATTTTTGACATCAATTTATCTACAATTATTCAAAATTATCAAATAATTTGTTCCATCAAAGCGCAAAGACATAAAACACAAAAATGGCAATATAGAACTTTCGCGCATTGATTTCCAATAAAGACGCCACCTCTAAGGTAAAATTAACTAGTTACCTTCTCTTGACTCCGTACACCGCCGAATTCCAGCAGTTTTTGCATATTACATAGTTCCTTAGCGTGGGTTTGTATGTTGTTATCAAGTGACCGATATTGCAAGTAATAATGTTAAGCTACGATAGCTCTGGTCTACGTCAGTTTCTGCTTTTAAAAACATTTTTGATACACTTCAATATATGTTCTAACTACAGACAGTTATTTCGGCGATATATAAGAACGTGCTTTAACAAATCTTACAAAGACTAAAAGAAAAATATTTCAACATCACAAAATTATGCCATTTGATATTTGCTAAAGACAATGGAAATTAACGAAGATTTGAAAAAAATTCAGTTGTTCTCTTTCAAAAAAAAATCATGGAAAAAATTAATGTAATCTGAAATGCATTCACCTCATTATGTATGTGAATCAAATCAATGTTTGAACTTCGATTAGAAGTCAAACATGAATTTAACTCATTTTAAAATACAAACCCAATTTTTAAAATTCGATCTAAAACACAAAATTTCGTAAGCCTAATTAAAACACTCAGAATAATTGTATCCGAAAAAATATTCCCCTTGTGCACAAGCATTTTGAAATTTAAAACTACATCCATTCAGATAATATAAATATCATACAGTTCATCATCTTCGTGAATACCTTCATTTTGCTACCTGAAAAACACTTTTCTGTACGTAATAATGAGATTATATTTTCTTGTGAGAAAAATAGCTTCGTTCTAGGCATTGTGATAATCCAAAAATTAAAATAATTGTAGTACTCAAATCCTTAAATTAAAAATATTTCGTTTCTACTGTGAATACGCTGACCGATTATCGGTGGAATTGTAACAGTCCATTAAAGTCAGGATAACGGGTGCCCTGTAAAAACTGGAGAATTCGCCTCAATTTATAAAGGAACAACTGTTTCTTTACAAAATATTCAATGACCTGTCACCATTAAAATAACTCAATTAGTTAATTATACTCTCACACATACGCAAGTTAGCGCCAGAAATAACATTCCCCTATTCTAATGTAAACCATTAACTTTTATGCATACAATAACTAATAGAAATGACAGAAGTTCATAATTCAATTTTAACATCTATCACAATATATTTAGAATACAAATAGTTTGGTGCTTAAGAGACACCTTGCATTAACTGGCAGCATGAAACAAATTTATTCAAACAGGAAGTCACATCATTATTCGTCTTTATTACTCGGCCATTCTCCACATACTCCAGTTGTTTGCTTTCTGCAATGTCCAATGTAGAAACCAACTTGTTGCCATCCCGATGCGCACAATTAATAGGCTGCTCTGGTAGTAGACTCTGTCTCGATTTATATTCCGATCTCGTGATATTCAATTTGTGATTCTGTACACACTGTGGAAAATGTTTTTCCTCATAATTCTCGACTGATGAAATGTTAGAATGTAAAATTGATGTAGGGAATAACTTGTGAATATTTTGACTGTCAAAGCCTGATTTAGCAGGAAATAATGAAGGAATTTGACTGAAATTACTAGTTTCTGCCTTCATCCCGGCATTGTCAGTGAACTCGTTGTAGAATAATGCCGACGACTCACTCGAATATGCTGACTTCACGTGACAATGCCTCTCTTCTAGACAAATATCAAATCTGTTTTTGGATAACTGCTCACACTTTTCATCCAATATGTATCCTGAAGCAAGTTCTGTAGGACTAATTACAAGCCTAGGAGAAGTAACCGGGGGAGATGTAGAAGAAGACGACTCTGGTGAACTAGGTAAATCACATTCGTGCTTAGCAGTTGGTGAGCAATCTACATCTGTCTCTTCATCACTTACACCACCATTGGTTTTCTCACAATCAAACCGTACGCTTCCGTTTTCAATGCTTTTATAATTATCCAAATAAAATTTATTATTGTCATTTTGTTCATATTTAACGTGAATTGACGACAAACATTTGTCAGGAATAGTATTTAGCTCGTTAGCATGATATTGATTGTTATTGGGCGATTTCAACGACTGTCTAGGATGTAAGTTTCTTAGATTTTTCCAAATGACATCGTTCATGCCATCAACTTTTGCATACCCATCTGAATTTCCAGTATAGTCATTATATTTATTTGAATTAATGCCATTTTTTATTATATCAAGATCATCAAAATTCTTTCTAACAATTTTTTCCATGCTACTTATAATATCACTAGTAGCATTGTTGATCGTGCTGGCAATTCCCGGAGGGCTGCTGCTATTATCGGTCTTATTCATATGTTTTAGTACCGGAAATGCGCTATTAGGAATATGACTAAAAGGGAACGCACGTTTGTTTACATTGGCGATAGCTTTCTCGTTTATATTATTGGTGGCGAGAGTCCTTCCGTTCATACGTTCTGGTCGACAGTGGTTCAGGTGGAGACGTCTGACGATTTTACGATATTTTCTGGCAGTAGACAATGCTTCTTCATCGCTTGCATCATCAGTATCTGAACTTGAAGCTATATTGGCATTCGTTCTTTTAAACAATGATTGGTCAATGGAAATTTTTAAGGGGTAACTTAGCTGGGATTCTGGTATACCATTTGCAGTTGGGCACACGTATTTCATCGATCGGCTTATTTTAGATTGACCAACACCAGAAGAATTCAATAATTTCGGTTTGTCATACCGAATGAAACGATGCCTTACAGCGCATGTACGGTCATAGGCGCCAGATCTGTACGAACCGAAATAAGTCTCTCTGCTTTCCTCTGTGTTTATCTTCTTGACCACATCAATACCACCAAGATTGTCACAAATTTCATGCTGTTCTACAAAATTTTGAACAATATTAGAAGGGGTAGTAGTCGCAATTGCAGCAGCAGTAGTAGTAAGAATGCCATTTTCATCATCAACTTCATTATTATTATTATCATTATTATTTGTATTATTAATATTCATATTTATGTTACTATTAATAGAGTTAGTGATACGACTGGCAATATCGACATCGTTAAATGAATTAGCGTTACAAGTTTCCCACGTTTGATTGAGCAATTCTTGATGGACAATTTCTCTGATGGAGTTGCTACTATTATCCCCTTCGTTACAAGCGATGCTGAACTCGCTCAATGAATCATCATCATCATCATTATTATTATTATTAATTTTATTATTATTATTATTATTATTATTATTATTATTATTATTATTATTAGTAGTAGTAGTAGTAGTAGTAGTAGTAGTCGTAGTAGTAGTAGTAGTAGTATTATTATCTGTTTCATAATAGACACTAGCACCAATATTTGCATAATCTATTGCATTGTTTCTACCAGTGTCAACTTGATTAGTATGGTCAGCGCTATGCAGGAATTTCTTTTTAATAGAAACATCCGGTTTTGCCAACGCGTCAATATCACTAGCTGGACGTTTATAGCGATGCCAAACTGTTTTTGGTTTTCGTCTGTGCATTTGACTTGGTCTGACAGGCAATATTTCTAAGCAGGTGTGTTCGTCGTTTAAATCCTCCGTGTCACTGAGAGTTATAGACGACAACTTATTTTTTGCATCATCACTTTTATGATTATCATCGTTGGCATGGTAATGTTGACAATCGTTGGAATAATTATTATCATTAATGCTAGTATTATTGCTCTTAGAACTTCCGACGTGTGAATAATAGCGATCATCATCTGTGTCGTACTGTTCGCAGTTTCTTTCCTCATCAAATGAGGCAACGCGATTAACAAATGTTTCCACTTCAATCGACTGAGCGACATTACTGCACGCGGCCGTCGAATCGAGTATATCAGGCTGACAATCAATAACCAAATTGTTATTATACCTGGTAGGAAGAGGTTCAAGTACTGGAGGAAAATCAGGACTTCCATTGCAGCTTATTTCAAAATTGTTGACGGGTCTGATCTGGTCTGGTGTACACACATGGAGAGCCAGATTTGACCGCAGACAGGAGCCGTAGCTGGCATTAAGTGAATCATTGCAAGGCAACATGGTAATCGGAGAATGGCATATTATATTCGGATGTTGGCGACTATCCGCGCTCGGCGCATTCATATGGACGTGGCTATTCAAAGACAAGTAGGAGCCTGCAGATTGAGCAGCAATCATCTCGCAATGTTGACGTGATTTGGCCTGATTCAGTAATAAAAAGTGTCTTGCCTTGCGTGCCAATTGGGTAATCATCAGATTTTTAAACAATGTGCTATAATCTGACGAAGTGTTGCTTACGTACAGTGACGGCATTGGAGGGAATTGAGGTTCCGTTCTATCAATATGTCCAGTTGCCTCAACGTCCGAATATGAAGCTAAACAATGCGAAGTTATTTCATTGACAAGTGGAGATTCTCGTTTCTCCCGGGAACCCTGACCAAGAAATTGGCCAAACAATGAAGAGTTATGCTGGTTATTGTATTGGTGTGAATTGTAAAAATTTTGCAAGTACGGTGGTTGAGTGCCGATCGAGCGAAATCGACGAACTTTAATCACAGACGAACGAAGCACAGTTTCCAGAGTATCTTCATTGACAGGGCAACCCTCGTTCTGATAAATGCCAATTTGAGAAGGGAACATTGTGTTTGAAATATAAAGTATTTTGCTGTTTTGAAGACGTTAATAATTATTATCTTCCGGTATTTATGGGAAACAGATACGAGTATAGAGTCCAATTGTGAAAAACAATACTAAGTAAGTCCACATAAGGCGAAAAATTCTAGCATTTAATCAGTTAGCTCAACACACAAATGAGTGATTTTTGTTGTCAATACCGACAGAAAATGCACAACTAAAACGCAAAAACCAGACGTTGCAAAAAATTAATTTCAACGTTTCAGTTGAGAAAGTGAGAATTGTAACGCGGCTGCCGATTACAATACAACAATTATGTTTTCTGCATTAATTAGTATAAAGGAGAAATGCACACTTTTTGATTACTGATGTTTCAATAAATAAGCGAATAAATTAGTGAAATCCAATCAAATCGTCACGTTGGAGAAACACATGCACGCACGCCCATGACACGGGTGAGTTTTTTGTGAAGTCAACAACTTTAATATAACAATGTACTTCTGCACACTCAGTCAATTAACGGGTTAAACAAATGCTTCTAAAAGTTAACGTAGATATATATATATATATATATATATATATATATATATATATATATATATATATATATATATAATATGTGATTTCTTGAATGTTTGTTTTTGTGTATGACTAATGGTGGACAAATGTTTTACTGACAGGAATATCTGCTGCTGATATTATTAATTGTAACATTAATCAAGGGTAAAACGTAGTAATCTTTTTGTTAGCAGCATTTACAGTCAGAGTGGTGGCGTGTGTGCATATTTTTACCAATTTTGAAGCAGATGAGGTTTATTAGCGTCTGTCAGAAAGTGCTAGACATAAGAGTAAGATTATTTTAAAAGAACGTAGATATATATATATATATATATATATATATATATATATATATATATATATATATAATATTATATATCAAGTATAAATTAGACCTGTTAAATCTCCATAACTGAGATGGCAGCCGATTATAAAAGTAGATTTGTCGTTCTCGTAGGTGGTATTGGTCAGACATGATGTGACCGCTTGACACTCATCATGATGATCTTCTACACGTGTCTGTGCGGAAGCGCTTTCGTTTATTATAGTGTATACGTACATATATATGTATATATATATATATATATATATATATATATATATATATATATATATAATTGTTTATACATTTCAAATATGTCATGCATCTTCTTCAGTTTAATATGAAATAATGGGTTTTCGCATAATGTAAATGCTTATACATCTTAATCGGACTAAATGCAATGAATATGCCTGAAAGAATGGCTGAATAATGGCACACATAGACAAATATTTTACCAGGCTCATATTCTTCAATAAAAGCACACGTCGCGGGCGCACACAAACACAACAATATTCAGAGTCGCACACACAAAGACTTGAATAACCTATTTCACGAATAAGACAAACACAGGCGAACAGACAAAACACAAGCGAAACTGTATGCCGACCTGAAAGCAAGTGCAGACAGACAAGCATAAAAATATGCCACGGGCTAACATATCTCTGAAAAACGAAGGCAGGCACAAACACGGCTAAGCGAGAGCATTTGTTTATTTACATCTCTCAGATACGACAGTTTAATTGTGCGTTAACAAGTACATATTGTTTGCTTGTATGGTCAAATGAATTTTTTTTAAAAGAAGAAACACTGAAGTAGCCAAATTGAAGATATGTTGTATAACTCAGCTCATCGAGTTTAGCAATTAGTGCACGGTATTAGAAATAAACACTCCTCGTCGTAAAACACTGGTTGTCCATAGGATTATTCACGCGACAAGTATAATTAGGATAATTGTGTGGCAAAATTATTAACCCAGCCGTATTTCATTCGACATTTATACTTTACACTTTTATTTGATATTCTCTATCAAAATGTCACTTTCATAATAAGCGGCAACTGACCCCGTCCGCATTAACAATTACACCAATATTTTTGGAGCGGCTTGTAAATATTTTGGTAACAAGAATCTCATGACACCGAAAAGAGCAAGTAAATTACAATAAAAAATAATCACAAATCGTGTATTAGGTTGCCGCCCCTCCAACCAATAATGTAATTTTTCAATTATAACTTTAAACAAATTCACTGAAAATGCAATTTTTCACATGGGTGGATAAAAATCAACCCTACTAAAAATGATCACACCAAAAATAAGGTGACCATTTTCGCGTGTCCACGTCAAAACAACGTTATCACGCTTTTGCATGCAGATGATGTTAGAATATTTATTTGTAAGTCCACGAATCAAACATTTCAAGTTTTCCATCAACGGGTCAGTAAAAATTTCAGTGTTTCAATTTTTGCTGTACGTAACCTTGTTAATCTATTTTCATACTTAGTAATTACCTAATTAAACGAACATTGGTTGCGCGGGTGGTGATAACAATTATTATAATCAAGGTTGCGGTCTTGATATAAACACCTGACCCATTAATTACTTACATATGTCAGTATAAACTAAGAATTGTATAGTGTAGAGAAGGCAATTCATCCAGTAGACCGCTTTCGTCCTTATTGGGAACTCATCAATTACTGGCGCGGCAAATTTGCCAGTACTGATGAGTTCCCAATAAGGACGAAACCGGTTCACTTGGATGAATTGCCTTTCTACACTAATACCTCTTAGTTTATAATTTCTACATATGTAAGTAATTAAGGTGAGAATTACCTATTAAAATAAATATGCATCGTCTATTGAATTGGTTCAAGGCCAGTGTATGTATGTGTGTGTGTATCTTCGGTAGTGCGTGTGTGTGTGGTTTAAAGCAAACCGGAAAAAATGCAGTTATTCTTACATCCATGCCATCTGCAGCCGCAACGCACTAGTTTTGTTATGTTGTTCGCCGACTGGTTAATTAAAATGGGAATGGTGTTTACTTCAAGCTCGCAAACTTGACTTAAAGAATTGTTACCACCACCCACGCAATCAATTATTGTTAAATTAGCCATCTATCATTACATTACTTGCGAATGTGCTTTAGGAGGTAAGATTTTTATCAACCGGATGATACGCATCATAGGAAACGAATGTGCATGAGATTATAATTTCCGTTCATGCTGCCTTTGGTTTATCCTTCTCGTCACAACTGAACTAATTTGTTACTAGGTTCGCAACACCTAAAACATACTTGTATATATAATAGGTTTCCGCAACAAATAGTATTTAACTGTTATATATTGAATTGAATGATGTCATACCTTCCGCGAAATGCGATATCTGATCAAGACCAGAGTGTATGGATATACAGGAGTAACAGGTGTTAAGAAATCGTTGTATATCTCAATTTTGTTGAACTAGAGCATAAATTGATATCCAACATGTTGGTATCATGTACCGACTCGGCAACCATAGTGTTAGTACCATGTACCTTTTCGGTACTATAATATTGGTATCGGTTACTGACACAATAGCCATAGTGTTAGTATCCCTATAGACTCGGTATATATATATATATATATATATATATATATATATATATATATATATATATATATATAGAGAGAGAGAGAGAGAGAGAGAGAGAGAGAGAGAGAGAGAGAGAAAGAGAGAGAGAGAGAGAGTGATAGCTTGAAGTTGCATTTTCGAGACTTTATATGATGTTCGCTTCACTACTGCAGGTTTGCACATTCGTCTAGGAGATTGTAGCATTCTATTATCCTACATTCCCCACCAAAATATATAGTGGTTAAATGACTTAATAGTGGCTCCTACTGATGGGTAACCAGTAAGCACGAAACTAAGGTGCATGAGATTATACTTTCCATTCATGCTGACTTTGGTTTATCCCCCTGGTCACAACCGAACTAATTTGTTACTAGGTTCGCAACACGTAATACATACAAGCATCAAGGGAATCCGAATGAAAATGATTACATTTGGAGTAAAATCTTTAAATTCTATTAAGTAAAGCGATACAAAAGAAATAGAATTATTTCTAAATGCGATTGTTTATAAACTTAATTTTACAATTACCTTTAAATTCCCATATTCAGCTACACAAAAGAATCATCAAGATTTAAAATCTCGAATTTATTTGCAGACAAACCAGGTATGTATCGCTGGGATATAATAAATTCACCTGACAGGCTATTAAAGGCATCTTTACTATAGTTAAGATGCGTGTTGGTGATTATTCATAACTTTTAAATGAATTGCTGTTTTATCCTCATTAAGCAAATTGCCGTCATGCTTTGAACATGAACATAAACATCTGAACGCCGTTGTGTGCGAGATTGACGGTTGTTTTGCTTATTATTAAGCGGAAGCGCATTCCACTTCACTTCTGCTAATGTTAATTTAATATATAGATAGACATCGTTGGGTTTTTCAAAATATTTCTTTGATTGCCTGCTTTTGGCATGAAAAGTCTAAAAAATTTAGTTGTACAGCGCAACGTTAAATTACAGTTTAGACTAGCTTGTTCTTGACGGTACATGTACACATCTCCACAGAAAAATTTTAGTAAATTATTAGTCTTTAAATAAAGCCAGCATATTATTATTAACAAGGTTTCGCAGAAATTCTTTTAAAGAGCAGGACATTTTCCAATTGATTGTGCTTCATTTTGATATTTTACATTAAGGAGTTAATAGATAAAATATAAATATATTTCCTTTTATATATATATATATATATATATATATATATAAAATGATTTTTCGTCTAATGGAAGGATTTTGATTATATTGTCAGTATATGCTCAATATTGCATTAGATATCAAAGGCTATTCATCCAGTCCTTATTGGGAAATCTTTAAGTACTGTCCAGAGTTTTCCGCGTACCGGACTCGAACCTGGGTCCATTTGCATTGGAGTTTATTACTGTGTCCAATGCACCACCTGTTTCGAATTCAACACAGGATTTGAAGTTATATACCTACTTATTTTTTCTTGTTATCCTTTCCTTTATGAGGAACCTGCTTGCAATCTATTAATAACTGAAATTTTAATTAATCAGCCCCGATCTGTTATTATACAACAAGGTTCGCGCAGTGGATTGAGTTTAAGACACTATCTAGCTGGTGTGGTGTCTGCTCTATAATTACCTATTGGGTGTGATGATTTTGAATTTTTAGTTCTAACATGATATCCAATTCTAACTAAGAAACATTAATTACTTTAAAAATAAGCTTTCTGTGTAATATGTGCAGGATGTTTAAGTGGTTAGAACAAAAAATTCTGAAACAGACATGTTCAGGTTTGTGCTCTCTCCACAGAAAATTCTGAATAGTACCTGAATAATTCACAATGCGGACGCGACCGGTCTACTGGATGATTATTCATTTTCTATATTATACAATGCTTAGCTAATATTGACATATTTACATATATAATGGGACTGGTGTTTGCATCAATATCGCAAACTTGATTTAAATAATACCTGTCATTAAACTTTGAACCGATAAACAATATATGTGTTTTCAGTATAAATTAAACATTGATCAAGATACCAAAGGCAATATGTCATGTAGACCACTTTGTCCTTATGTGTAACTCGTCAAGTTCTTGGCAGAACTTTCTGCGACCTAGACTTAAACCAGAGCCAATTTCCTCGGGAGTCATGCCCTAATTTGTTGCGGCTCTTGAAAGATGCGAAATAGATTATGTATCTGAATGTATGTATCTGAATACTGTGTGTAATGTGCGGTATGGGTGGCGCAGTGAATGAGAGAACGACTTCAAATGAAATGTACCATGGTTCGAATCCCATTTACGACAGTGCTTGTCTAGTTCCCAATAAGTGAGAAACTGGTCCATTTTGTGAGTTTCTCTCGCTAACTCTTCCAAAATTTAATTTATACTGACTATATATATATATATATATATATATATATATATATATATATATATATATATATATATATAGTGGTGTAGGGGTATTTGTGTATTCGTGTTTATGCATGTTTTCATTTAATAACTTCATATGTTTCAGGAAAAGGTTGATGGCGTCACCTATCGGTTTTCTCCTTGTTTTTATGAACCCTGTTAATGTTGTCTGTTTAATGACGAAATACTTTGAAAATTGTTAATTTTACTTGAAGAACCACAGCAAAATTTTACCAATTCATTTCAATACGATATGTAAAATAACGAAACACAGTTCCATTAAATCTAATAAGATTACTCGTACATCAGCTGATAATACTTAATTTTCCTGTTAGTTAAGCACACTCCGTATGAGACGTGGTGCGGTTTAGGAACAAATTTGGTTATTGCTTCTAAATAAAAATTGCGAGCTTGAAGTTAACACCAACCCCATTGTATTTAACCAGACTTCGAACAACATAACGAAACTACCGTCATACGTAACACACTGACGCGTTTCGACCTTCCATGATCATCATCAGAGTAAGACGGCAATCTGACTATCGAGGATCAAACCGATTTAAATATAATTTAACAATAATTGATTGCGCAGGTGGTGGTAACAATTATTTAAATCAAGTTCGACCTTGAAGTAAGCACCAACCACATCGTATTTAACCAGACTTCGAACAACATAACAAAACTACCGCCAGCTGCAACGCACTGACGCGTTTCGATCTTCCATGATCATCCTCAGAGTACGACGGCAAACTGACTATCGAGGATCAATCCGCATTGAATATATATGGAAATCAAATTTAGATATGCGGCTCTCACCTCTAGCAGTCTTGCATACATTGAACTTGACTGAAAATGTCGGCTGCACAATTTCTATGCAGTCACGAACATTAACTGTTTGCAGCTTTCGCCACATATACATATATAGGCAATACAATTTAACAATACTGATTGTGTGGTGGTAACAATGCTATCAAGTTTGCGAGCTTGAAGTCAACACCAACCCGCGTCGGGCACTACGAACAACATAACAACTACCGCGCACGACTGACGCGTTTCGACCTTCCATGATCATCCTCAGAGTACGACGGCAAACTGACTATCGAGGATCAAACCGCATTGAATATACATGGAAATCGAATTTAGATATGCGGCTCTCACCTTTAGCAGTCTTGCATACATTGAACTTGACTGGAAATGTTGGCTGCACAATTTATATGCAGTCACGAACATTAACTGTTTGCAGCTTGCGCCAGTTAATTTTCGTGACTGCATAGAAATTTTGCAGTCGACATTTCAAGTCAAGTTCAATGTATGCGAGACTGCTAGAAGTGAGAGCCGCATATCTAAATTTGATTTCCATATATATTTAATGCGGTTTGATCCTCGATAATCAGTTTGCCGTCGTACTCTGATGATGATCATGGAAAGTCGAAACGCGTCAGTGTGTTGCAGCTTGCGGTAGTTCTTTTATGTTGTTCGAAGACTGGTTAAATACAATTGGGTTGGTATTTACTTCAAGCTGGCAAACTTCATTTAAAAGCATTGTTACCACCACCTGCGCAATGAATTATTTTTAAATTTGGTTATTATTACCGATGACAGGACGATTGTGTATTATGTATTGCGCACATGGTAACAAATTAGATCACATATGACCAGAAGGATAAAAAAGCGACAGCACGAACGGAAAGTTTAATTTCGTTCACACTCGTTTCGTGTTTACTGGCGACTTATTAGTAGGAGTTGGTATTACGTCCTTTACCCACTATATATTTGGGTGAGGAATTTGGGAAAATAGGACGGTACAATCTTCTATACGAATGTGTAAATTTGCAGTAGTATAGCTAACTTCATGTAAAGTCTTCGGCAATGCAATATCAGAGGTAACTCACTATAAATTAAAAAAATATATATAATGAATGTGTAAAGGGTAACAACATTACGGCTATTGTGTCAGTATCCGATACTTACATTATGGTACGGAAAAGGCACATGGTTGCCGAGTTGGTACAGAGTTCGAACACGATGTATGCAAAAGGTTATCAAAATTGAGAATTACAACTATTGCTGAACACCTGGTATTTCCGCAAATTCATAAACTCTGACCTTGATCGATATGAATTATCGAATGTTTACGAGATTATACTTTACGTTGATGCTGTCTTTTTTTTAATCTTTATGATATAACTGATCTAATTTGTTACTAAATGCGCAACTTCTTATGCACAATTGCGTACATATTAGTTTTCCGCCACAAACAGTATCTGACATATCGATATTTTGCCAATTCTGCACGCTGTCTTTCACTTCGGAGTGTCGTATAAATGAAGAGAGATTGAGGTGATGTGATGGCTACGATGACATTCATAATTGGAGCAAGTGTCTTTGCTCAGCTTTCCAAAAGTAATTCGCAGATGTCATTTGAAATTTGTAACTATATCTAGAAACATATCAGAATAAAAATATACACCAAGCATCTATTATCAACAATAATGAAATTGATGATGATGATGTTTATTATTATTATTATTATTATTATTATTATTATTATTATTATTATTATTATATATATATATATATATTATTATTATACATATATACTATATATATATATATATATATTATTATTACATACATATATATATATATATATATATTATTATTATTATTATTATTATTATTACATATTATTATTATTACATATATACATATATATACATATTTTATTATATACATATTATATTATTTAGCTATTATTATTATTTTACATATATATATATATATATATTTATATATATATATATATATTATTACTTACTTATTCATATTATAAAATAACTTTTATTATAATTAAATAAATGTAAACATTATGAACCAATCAGAATTAAGATTTATTTGATATTTTGTTACTGAGGCGGAATTTTGAATATATTGTAATTTGACTTAGATGAGTGCTTTCCCTGAACCAGATAATTGGCAATCAAAACAAACCGGATGAACGCAGCTGTCACTCTTAGATTTCGTATGACACATACTCTGATTTTCATGAAGTTTCTCAGCCAAATTTTGTATTTGGCGCACAAAACGCAATAAAACTGAATAAGAAAAAAATAATGATTCTCTTGTAAATATTTTGCTATGCTTCCGTTGTATACTGTTAATTTCATCTTCAAGCAGAAACCGGAAATTTGTTTAAAATCAGCATTTATTATTGTTGTCAAAACGTAGTTAATAAATTAAATTTTCCTGGGAATTGTACCACTGCTTGGCTGTCCGAACTGAACGAACTATAGAGAAATTTATGAATTATTTAAATCAAGTTCACGAACATGAAACGAGCGTCAATCAGATTTTAATTAACGACCTCGAAGCACAAAAGATCCATCGTCAAACAGAAGTACTGATGCATTTCGACCTGCCATGAGCATGAGAGCACAACCGCACAAAGACTAGCGATGATAAAACAACAATGTATATACTTGAATGTTGATGCAACCTGTGCAGTGCTGTCCTTCTTGTTTGTCTTCTCGCAGACGTTTTCTTGTGTGGGACAATCAGTACCACTCGTAGGTCGGTAAAATCTAGAATCCTTTACATTTACAGGTGAACCGATCTTTGGCCTTGATAGATGGGTTCTCACTTGTCCTTTCATTTTAAAACCCTCCATCAGCTGCTTGTCTGAAAGTGACGTTGGAACAAGATTAGTCAAACTTTTTCCGAATTTTCTGGACTTCATTTCCAGTCCCATCTTTAAGGTTGACACCATACTCGCAGGAAAAAAACACTTTTGCCACAAGTTGTTTTTTTCTCTGTTATAAATTCTGGACAGTACATGAACAGTTTACAATAAAGATTGAACCTGCCTACTAAATGAATTATTATAATCAAGGTTGCGGTCTTGATATAAACACCTGACCCATTAATTACTTACATATGTCGGTATAAACTAAGAATTGTATAGTGTAGAAAAGGCAATTCATCCAGTAGACCGGTTTCGTCCTTATTGGGAACTCATCAATTACTGGCCAGAAATTGATGAGTTCCCAATAAGGACGAAACCGGTCTACTGGATGAATTGCCTTTTCTACACTATACAATTCTTAGTTTATACTGACATATGTAAGTATTTAATGGGTCAGGTGTTTATATCAAGACCGCAACCTTGATTATAATAATTGTTATCACCACCCGCGCAACCAATGTTCGTTTAATTACTAAATTAATTGTCTTTTCCACATTTCATACTGCTTAGTTTATACTGATAAATGTATGCATGTAACGGGAATGATGTTTACATTAAGATCGCAACCTTGAATAAATTAATTGTTATCAAAGATCGCGCACCCAATGTTTGTTTGATAATTGATACTTATTTTTCCTTATTTTGCCAGACACGAGTTGACAAAAAATGAACTATGCCAAAACATTCTCGTCACACCTATATAAAGTATGACCTACCTAGTTAAAATTAAGGTCGAATTGGACGAGGAATATTTATTAGCGTCCACAGGAAGAACAACATTGACGCAATCCTTTCATGTTTTCTGGCTGTGACCAAAACTTACGCATGCATAGGTAAATGTATTTGACTCGCTATGTCAAAGGAAGACAGCTAATGAACTAAGGAGGGGTAGATTAACGAATAGAATTATAACTGGAATGAAATAAGCCTTCACTAAGGCATTTAACCGAAAAATTGAGTATTAGTGGGTAATTAACTAGTAAATTAACATCAGCTTTAATATACTGCTTAGTTATGATTAATCCAGCATGATAACTTGATTAATGAATAATTATAGAATTATTACATTTTATTGATATATATATTTATATATATATATATATATATATATATATATATATATATATATATATATATATATATATATATATATATATATATATAGGAAGCGAAAATTGTTTACGTGCGCAGCTGAGTTCGCACAATTGATAAGTTGTACGACACTGTATCAAATATGCCCATGTCGCCATATTCAATTTAAAGTTTATGTTAACAACATACACATTATAAGATCCTGCCATAAATATTTCAATCAATATAGCCTCCACAGGTGGCCCTGTGTCTGTTCTATAATGTTAACTCTTGGATGTCCAGTTGAATCAGTAGGTCGGAAGTGATGCTAAATAGGCTCCACCTATATGAAATACTGACCAAAGCACCTAAGTTTGTTTTTGATTGAAAACGGAATTAATGCTTATTATTGGCTATTCTCAAAGTAGCTACTGATCTATCACCAGGTAGCTACGTTTAGCGTATCTGTGTGTGCGTGTGTGTGTCTAATGTTGCTAAGTGTTCCGTAAATTATAAATCGAATTCATGTACATCCAGCTAATGAAGCAAAAGTGGCTGAATGTTAATTCACAGTTTGCACGTGCTATACAAATTGAAATATTTTTAAGCATGAAATGAGGTAATTAAATTTGACGTCGGTAGTTAGTAAGCGCGAAATTATTATAGATAAATCAATAGTAAAATAAATCATGGGTAAATGATCAAAAATTGAGTAAAATCTAGGTGTGAATTTAAACTAAATGAAGGTCAGATAAGAAAACGAATGAAATTAATTATTGATGGAATGAGTATGGTAATGACGTAAGGAATGATGATAATTAGTATAGGAATTCGTTAAAATTCCTAAAGGTAACATAAAATGAAGGAAGAAATTTTGAAAGTTTGTGCTGTAAATAAATTCAAAATATACTAAAATGTAGTAAATTTATATAGCTACGGATTAACTTCTCTTAATTTAGCTATCTTTACACATTCCTACGACTTTTATTAGATTCGAATTAGTGTACACATAACTTCCTACCATTCGTCAGTTCTGTTTTACAAAATCGAGAATGGCGATTTTCCCTTGCCGTTTCATTCACAATGTCATCTCTTAAGTTAATTTCAATGAATTCCTTGATCTATCTTTTTGTTTTGTTAACACTCAATATAAAAATGCATGTACAACCATCTAAGTTAGTCGTATGTTCAGACGCGCAAGATCAGATATTTTTCCATGAGTATGCAAAGATACAGTTGTATGATCCTCTATTGTAACCTTATTTTGGCACAAATATATGAGATTATGGAATTTGCACGGGATTTCATGAAATCCATAGGGGTTTAAAAGCCAATGTTTTCGTTTGGCTTAGGAAGTTCACTGCCTGAATTAAGGTACTTTCCTAAAACAGTTCTTACTTTGTATTTTTATATTAATGAGTTATTTTCTCCGCTGAGTTTCACGTCCTTTTGTACCATGACCCAATGATCCAACATCATTCGAAATTTTACCTTTTTCAACCTAGAGTTAATTTTTATGGTGACGTACATCATCGTTAATTCCATTAACTATCAAGGCCTTAATTCCATTCTTGTCATTGATTTTGAGTTACGACATTTTATCCGCTACGGATATTTTGTGATTAAACTAAGGCAAATTTAAAACGAAGTATCCGCCTTGATATAATTCCTTTTTTATTAATTTTTCATCCAGAATTACTAATTTCCCAAATGACTATCTTTCAATCACAAAATATATTCATCACCATGATTACAGAATGCTAATATATCGTCCGTGAATCGAAGATACAAATTAGACTTCAGGACGGTCTTATTCGCAAATATTTTTGCAATGCAATATTTAAATATGTTTGCTATTGGAACTGACAAAGGCTGACTTATTGGGACGCCATTGATTTGTTTATAATATTCTCTCTAACACGTAGAATATGTAGTTGGCATCCATAAATGGCTACTCTTCATCATGTGTCCAAACGTTAGTTTCTTATTTCAAATATAAACTGAAGATGAATACGAAAATGTGGGGAAATTTCTACTGCTGCAGGTAGTGTTAAATTTGTATACTTAGTCACAACATCTAAGCTCATCGACCTATTACTTTCATCTAGTATCAATTTCGTGGTTTGTGTAGCGTAAAACACGCACTAAATGATGATTAACCAGTAAACGAAATGTGAGTATCAATGAGAATGCACCTATTGCTTATACCGATTTCTTAATATCGTTCTCGATTTATATGATTTAACATTTTACTAGGTTCACGACAGACTGATAATTATTTGAATGGCTACACTTTTATGCAGATTTAACCAAAAGAAAATTTGTTTACTTAACTGCGAGTTTTATCTTTACAAGCATCATTCTTAAAGGTTCAATCATATGAATTTATTTTAATCAAGTTTGCGAGCTTGTGATGTGAACAATCAATGATTTCACACGTGGAGGTAACAATTCTTTAAATCAAGTAGGCGAGTTTGAAGTAAACACCAATCCACTTGTATTTAACCAGACTTCGAACAACGCAGAAAAACTACCGTCATATGCATGTTCATGATTCATTAGTTATTTTATTGCATTTGACACATGAAAACTGCATGAACTAGTTAATTCGGGGCATAATAACAGGACATGTTAAGGTTATGAAGTATCGTGTTAAAATAATACTTTTGATAAATGAAATATCATAGACCGCCTCTCTTAATTTGTATAATGCATATAGTTGTCACAGGGTCATGCTCTATTAGTGACATTTGAACAACTAAGTAAATAGAGATAGAATACCGTAAACTCAACATTCAACTGGTTATATAACCCACACTCTCAGAATAAAATATCAATAAATGCAAATACACGATATTTTGTGGTTACACCTATGCGCAATAAAATGAAGACAGGACCAGCAAAATGTGTTTGAACACAAATAATTTGATACTGACACTGCAGGTCACCTTATTTCATGCCGACAGAGGAGCAGTTTGCTCCAATGCGGAGACACCCATTTACAGTCCTATTGACAAAAACCGAATTACATTGATATAGTCAAATTCGATTCTAAACACCATGCCTGCAATTCTCAATATGTTTTTTCTTTCAGTCAAATTTGTACTCTTGAATAAACACCAATCTAATTGTATTTAACCAGTCGTCAAACAACATCGCAAAACTACAGATATGTTGATCGATGATGATCAAATGGGATTGCTTATTTTTCTTCAAACTTGCCTACTTGATTTAAAGGATTGTGACCACCATCTGTGCAATCATTGATTGTTTAAATTTCAATATTGTTGGCATCCCGGACGGAAAGTGTGAAAAAGCAGAAATTTTGCACATTTGAAAACACGTTTAACCGTGAAGTACGCATAAAAAACACGCGGATATGCAGAAAATTGTGATTGATTAGAAATTGAATAGATAAGCATGTGAAGTAGACCACTGGCTTTGATTATTTGGTTTCTACCATTGTATTAATTCAGTCAAAATATTTTTTCAGCATAATTTTGTTTAGTGTTATTTATTATAATATTACCTTAGTCAACAATGCATTAGTGTGCGAAATTAACTGATTAATAGGGCTGTATCCAAGTTGTAACCTTTGTACTATTTCTGTTCACTTCTTCAGTGAAGTTTCTTGTTTGAATAACTAAGTTTATTGACTTGTGAGTTCACTTTACTTATTATTCTGTAACCTTTATGCCAAACTAATGTAAACTTAAATTTAACGATTTTTATTCGCAAAAGCTGCTAGGGTATTGCTCACTTATGCATGCATTGCTTAATTGATGTTATTTACAGAATTTCATGCCTACTATGTATGGATAGAGGCGATATTGTGTGTATGCAAACAGTTTAACGCAATAATACTTACACAAACTAACAATAGAGAACTTACAGTGTACATTGACATACATCAATTATTCTTTAAAGCAATTGATAGACAGGAATTAATTAAGGCTTTATGCCAGAATTTTGTTGTTGATTTTGGTTTTCCTTGTCTATAGGGAGCCCGAATCTGACAACACAAACCGGCAAGGCTTACCAATATGTTAATAAACATGTGAGTCGAATGAATATTTGTTGCGCGGGCGGTGATACTAATTATAATAATATATGTTGCGATCTTGATCTAAAAACCTGACCCGATTTTGCATATGAATTATCAGTATAATCTAAGAATTGTATGGTGTTGAAGAGGAAATTCATTCCGTAAACCGTTTTCGTCCTTATTTGTAACTCATTACGTACTGTCCAGAATTTGCCGCGGATCCGGCTCGAATCTGGGAACATATGATGCGGAATCGGTTGCTCCAAATATTTAGCCATCTTGCTACAGGTTTATTTAGTAGTTTGAGCCATAGATTCCGAAGCAGACACGCCAAGATTCTATCAGGGAAATTTTAAAAATGTAGTGATGAACTCGTTTCAGTTTTCCGAGAGACTTAGTTTGGATCCGACAAAACACAATCTCAAACAGACCATGATCCTCTCAGCGAAGCTTTTATCGATTTTTTGAATAACTGTAACCAAATCTTGGGTCTTGCTAATGATACAACATCACCCCAGTGAGTCTGATAAATGGCACTTCCTAGAGAGTCTTCCTGTACCGGAGTCTTACACCTCAATCAAGAGTAATTAGCTATTTTTTATATTTTTTTAACGTTTATTAAATTCGAACACTGAATGTTAGTCGCACAGCCAGTAATAATCGGGCTCTATAAAATGCTAGCTTGTTCAGCGAAGACCGACTTTTGGGATTCACAATCCACTATTAATAGGCTGAATAGTGAATAACATTGCAAATTTACCAATTTCATCACGCTCTCTACATTTTCCTAGTGTATTTGACGAAGCCAGTTTTAGCTTTCAAACGATTCACGTAAATACGCCAGTATTTTACACGCTTACTGATTAAATCATTACTTAGTTAGGAGACAGTAGAGCTATCCTTATAGAATACATCAGTTGAAACTGATTTTTAACTAGTAGTTAGCTAGTTAATTTCGGATATACAAAACTAAGCCTGATCAGAAAATGTAATGGTATTGACACACGCGTTCAATGCACGACACCTGAAACCCCATTTTCAAATTGGCATTGAACAGAGGACTGAAGAATGATTCATCGTACTCATATCGAAATTTAAGAAAGTTGTAATTTATTAAGCAGGATAAAACCCAAATAATCGAATATATGTTGGACATTGATCCAGGAGATGTTATGAAGTACAATTTCTTTAATCAATTATAAGTCATGCGCTGAGAAGGAGAATAGCTCCTTTTAAAATATTTAGAATTGACGTATCGAATAATTGTTAAAACTCGATAATGATATCTGAACAGACATATGTTTTCTTTTGAACGATCGTAACATATTGCGTTGCGGCTGGCGGTAGTTTTGTTATGTTGTTCGATAACTGGTTAAATACAATGGGATTGGTGTTTACTTCAAGCTCGCAAACTTGATTTAAAGAATATGCCTAATACTTTAACTAAGGCGAGTACAAGTCATGATTACTAATATTGTACACTTAAAAAAGCTCGATATTCAATGCATTAGGCATTCTGTATCTATTAAAAAATTAGTTCATTTTGAAGAAGCAGGATATATAGAAGCCTGCAAATACGTTAGGATCAATCATATTGACGTGCGCATTTACTACTTTTTAGCTGTTCAATAAGAAATGTTACTTCGTTATAAACTGACCACGTAACTGATAAAGCAACGTAGGATAAAGGGAGGTTACATTCTTCTATATGTATCTATAGTAAACCAATATTTATATGTGGCTAAGGCTGGAGAAAGTTAATTTTCGTGACTGTATAAAAATGTGCAGTCGTCATTTCTAGTCAATAACAATGTATGCGAAGCTGCAAGAGATGAGATCCGTATATCTAATTTTGCTTTCTATATATATGCATTGCAATTACACAATACTTGATTGCGCGGATGGTGGTAAAAATTAATTAAATAAAGTTTGCGAGCTTGAAGTAAACACCAATCCCATTGTATTTAACCAGTCGTCGAACAACATAACAAAACTACCGCCAGTCGCAACACACTGACGCATTTCAACCTTCCTTGATAATCATCAGAGTACGACGGCAAACTGACTAGCGAGGATCAGACTGCATTGAATATACATGGAAATCAAATTTAGATATGCGGCTCTCACCTCTGGCAATCTTGCATAAATTGAACTTGACTGCAAATTTTGGCTGCACAATTTCTATGCAGTCACGAACATTAGCTGTTTGTAGCATTCGCCACACACATATATATATAGACAATACAATTACACAATAATTGATTGCGCGGATGGTGGTAAAAATTAATTAAATCAAGTTTGCAAGCTTGAATTAAACACCAATCCCATTGTATTTAACCAGTCGTCCAACAACATAACAAAACTACAAAGCTACAAACAGATAATGTTCGTGACTGCATAGAAATGGTGCAGCCGATATTTCCAGTCATGTTCAATGTATGCAAGACTGCTAGAGGTGAGAGCTGCATTAATAAATTTGATTTCCATGTATATTCAATGAGGTTTGATCATTGCTAGTCAGATTGCCGTCGTACTCTGATGATGATCAAGGAAGGTCGAAACGCGTCAGTGTGATGCGACTGGTGGTAATTTGTTATGTTGTTCAAAGAATGGTTAAATACAATGGGATTGGTGTTTACTTCAAGCTCGCAAACTTGATTTAAATAATTTTTACCACCATCCGCGCAATCCATTATTGTGTAATTGTATTGTCTATATATGTGTGTGTGGCGAAATCTACAAACAGCTAATGTTCGTGACTGCTTAGAAATGGTGCAGCCGACAATTCCAGTGAAGTTCAATGTATGCGAGACTGATAGAGGTGAGAGTCGTATATCTAAATTTGATTTCCATGTATATTCACTGCGGTTTAATCCTCGCTAGTTAGATTGCCGTCGTATTCTGATGGTGATCAAGGAAGGTCGAAACGCGTCAGTGCATTGCGACTGGCGGTACTTTTATTATGTTGTTCGACGAATGGTTAAATACAATGGGTCTGGTGTTTACTTCAAGCTCGCTAACTTGATTTAAATAATTTTTACCACCACCCGCGCAATCAATTGTTGTTTAATTGTATTGTCTATTTATATGTGTGTGGCGAAAGCTACAAACAGCTAATGTTTGTGACTGCATAGAAATTGTGCAGCTGACATTTCCAGTCAAGTTCAATGTATGCAAGACTGAGAGAGGTGAGAGCCGCATATCTAAATTTCATTTCCATGTATATTCAATGCGGTTTGATCCGCGCTAGTCAGTTTGCCGTCGTACTCTGGTGATGATCATGGAAGGTCGAAACGCGTCAGTGTGTTGCGAGTAGCGGTAGTCTTTTTATGTTGTTCGACGACTGGTTAAATACGAAGGGATTGGTGTTCACTTCAAGCTCGCAAACTTGATTTAAATAATATTTGCATTGCAGTTATATCCTCGCTGGTTAATTTGCCGACGTACTCTGATGATGATCATGGAAAGTAGAAACGTGTCAGTACGTGTGACTGACCGAAGTTTAGCTATGTTTTTCGACTGATTTAATAAAATTGGATTCGTTTTTAGTTCAATTTTACAAATTTGATTTAACTAATTGATATTACCAACCGCGCAAGCAATGACTTTTTAAAGCTATGCTTCAACCTTGTATGATCCCTGCGTACTTATTCCGCATACTTTTTACTAAATCTATTTCGTCGACTCCATTCAATGTAATTACAACCTTTAATACGCAAACAGCAAACTACGTGTAATGATTGGTAAAAACCTTTTTCGGTCTTCCATTGTTCAATACCGAAATAGTGAAAAAATGAAATACGCAACAATTGTAAATCAAATGTGATTTATTGCAATCCAAATATGATTTATTGCTTCCACACATATTAAGTAATAGTGATTGATTTGTTTATGCAATATTAAACTAAATATACAAAAGCGAATATATGTCACAGTTTTTGTATTTTGTCTCTGAATTGTTATTGAGAGACTCGTCATCGGAATTTCATCAACAGCATCAGCAATATCATCATTATCATAAACATTATCATCATAATCTTTATAATAATAATAATAATAATAATAATAATAATAATAATAATAATAATATATTATTATTATTATTATTATTATTATTATTATTATTATTATTATTATTATTATTATTATTATTATTATTATTATTTTATTATTATTATTATTAATATTATTAAAATATTAACATCATAAACTTATCTGTGAATATCATCGTCACTATCACCACTTCCATCATCATCATCATAATCATAAACATAGTGATCATCAAAATCAACATCCAAATTATTATCATCATTCCCATAATCACTATCATTAACAGCATCATCACCATCTTCGGAATCATCATAATATTTATTATTATTATCATCATCAGCATCATCATCATCAGTATAATCTTGATCACTATCACCATAATCATCACTTTTAGCATTATCATGAACAACGTCAAAAGCTTTAAAAATACGAAAATCAGCATCATCAACATTATCATCATTATCATTGATTAAATCATTAGTATCATCAATATCAACATTGCTATAACCCTCAACATCATCATCATCAACTTCTTCCTCATCATAACCATTGTCTTAGTCATAAAAAACATCATAATAATTATCATTATGGCTACAATCTTCATCATCATCTTAAACGGCGTGATAATTATTATTATTATCAGCATCAACATGATCGTCAGCGTCAGCAATATTATCATTAATATCACCACCAACATCACGGACATCAACATCATCACCAGTAACATTATCAACAACAACAGCAACATCACCATCATGATCAATGTCACCACTACAAAAATTACCATAATTATCACCACGACCACCAACACCACAAACGTAATCATTATAAATAATATCGACATTACAATCATCATCAATATAATCGTTACAATAATCAACATCAATTTAATAATTAGAATTATCAAAATAAATATTGCTACAAATTTCTATATCATCATCATCAACAACATCAACTTTATTAGAATCATCATAGCTATAATCACCATCATCATCATCATCCTCAGAAACATCATAATTATCAGAATGATGAGCAGAAGCACAAGCTTCACCACCACCGTCATCACCATCAGCATCATCATTGTCATCGTCAAAAACCTTTTCATCGTTATCATCATCAAAACTATCCAAATTTATATCGCCACTACTATCAATATCACTTCTACCACCACGATAAAAGCCAACATCATAATAAATATAATCACCATTATCGTGATCAGCACCAACACAACCTCCATCATCATCATCATGGCTTTAATCATAATAATTATCATCATCATAACCGTCGGCAGAATCATCATCATCATCATCATCATCATCATCAATAAAATCTGTGTCACCATCATAAGCATCATCATCATCCTTTTCATCATCTTCGTCAGTATCCACATCATGATTATTTTCATCAAAATGATTATAATTATCATCCTCATTAATGTCGTCGTCAATATCATTAACTTTAATATCACCATCATCACTATAATCAAAATCACCATTGCCTTTATCATCAGCATCATTTTCATCATAAGAATTTTTATCATCATCATTATCATCAACATTACCATCATCTACAGCAACACCACTAACATTTATTATTATGCACATCATCATCATCATCATAATCATTTTACTCATCATCACTTCAATCATCATCGGAAAAGTAACCACTTACAACATCATAATCATCATCACCAAAATTATCTTCAGCCTTAACAGCTTTTTTATCAATAGCGTCATTAAAATTTTTGTCATCACAAACATTATCATCGTGATCATCATTATCAAGATCAATGTCATTATCATTATCATTGCTAACTTCATTATAATTTCCATAATTTTCATCAATGACATCATCGTTATTAAACATCAACTGCGCTATGATCATCATCAACTTCAACTTCACCATCAACCTAAAGGTCATAATCATCAGCAACATATTCAGCGGTAGCATCATCCTCATCTTCAGTCTCACCATCATCGATATAACCTTTAAAACTATCTTCATTTTCCTCACCGTCATTATCATCACCATTAATATCATTATCCTCAATATAATCATCATCATCGGTTTTATTATCAACACCATCACCAAAATCTTAATCATTATTATAAAGATCCTTATCAACAATTTCATCATTATTTTCATCATTATATCCATATTCATATCTATAATATTAAACATCATCATCGTCGTCATCCTCGACAACATCTACATCATCCCATCATCATCAATATCATCACCATCATCATCAATTTCATCGTCATTTTCCTCATCTTCGTCATTAAACACATCATTGTCATTCCGATTATCGTCATCATCATCATCAATAGCATCATCATCAGCATCATCTCTATAATCATCATCAGCAGAGTCCTCGTTATCATGACCATCATCAACATCATTGTCATCAGAATTTCCTTCATCACAAACCACATTTTTCTCATCAGTTTCATCATCAGGAAACTTTTCTTCACGGTCATCGTCATCATTATGTATGTTACATATTTATTCATCACCACCATTAGCATGATAATTATTACCATTTTTATCATCATTAATGTCATCGTAATCAGCACTGCAAGGCTTATTATTTTAATTATCAATGTCAATATCATTATCATCATCATCGTCATCATCATAATCAAAATTTTGATAACCAACATCATTATCATATTCATCATAAACATTATGGTCGAGGACACTATCATCATCGTTCTCATAATCATCATTATGCACGCTAAAATAAACTGCATTGTCCTCACCATCATTCTCCTCATCATTTTCATTATTATCATAAACATCATCATTATTACCATCCTAATATAATAATAAAAATAATAATAATGATAAAAATAATAATAATAATAATAATAATAATAATAATAATAATAATAATAATAATAATAATAATAATAATAATAATAATAATAATAATAATAATAATAATAATAATAATAATAATAATAATAATAATAATAATAATAATAATAATAATAATAATAATAATAATAATAATAATAATAAATAATAATAATAATAATAATAATAATAATAATAATAATAATAATAATAATAATAATAATAATAATAATAACAATAATAATAATAATAATAATAATAATAATAATAATAATAATAATAATAATAATAATAATAATAATAATAATAATAATAATAATAATAATAATAATAATAATAATAATAATAATAATAATAATAATAATAATAATAATAATAATAATAATAATAATAATAATAATAATAATAATAATAATAATAATAATAATAATAATAATAATAATAATAATAATAATAATAATAATAATAATAATAATAATAATAATAATAATAATAATAATAATAATCATCATCATCAATAATAATAATAATCATTAATAATAATAATAATAATAATAATAATAATTAATAATAATAATAATCAATAATAATTAATAATAATAATCATTGAATAATAATAATAATAATAATAATAATCATCATCAATCAATAATAACAATAATTATCATCAATAATAATCAATCAATAATAATAATAATAACAATAATCATCAACAATCATCATCAATCATCATCAATCATCAATAATAATAATAATACAATAATAATAATAATAATAATAATAATAATAATAATAATAATAATAATAATAATAATAATAATAATAATAATAATAATAATAATAATAATAATAATAATAATAATAATAATAATAATAATAATAATAATAATAATAATAATAATAATAATAATAATAATCAATAATAATCAATCATTATCGAATAATAATAATAATCAATAATAATCAATAATAATAATAATAATAACAATAATAATAATCAATAATAATAATAATAATAATAATAATAATAATAATAATAATAATAATAATAATAATAATAATAATAATAATAATAATAATAATAATAATAATAATAATAATAATAATAATAATAATAATAATAATAATAATAATAATAATAATAATAATAATAATAATAATAATAATAATAATAATAATAATAATAATAATAATAATAATAATAATAATAATAATAATAATAATAATAATAATAATAATAACAATAATAATAATAATAATAATAATAATAATAATAATAATAATAATAATAATAATAATAATAATAATAATAATAATAATAATAATAATAATAATAATAATAATAATAATAATAATAATAATAATAATAATAATAATAATAATAATAATAATAATAATAATACATCATAATAATAATAATAATAATAATAATAATAATAATAATAATAATAATAATAATAATAATAATAATAATAATGATAATCATCAATACACACATTATAATAATTATAATATTCATCATCATCATCATCACCATCAATATCATTATTATCTTCATCTTTACGATTAATTTCATCAACATCATTATTATCATAATTGGTATAGTCAACATCATCGAATCATCCTCACCATCATTACAATGATTAGTATCATTAACATCAGCATCGTCATCATTATCATTATTATCATTATTTACGTCATCATCGTTATAATCATTAACATTGTCATCATGACTGACAACTTTATTATCATGAGCACCATCAATATCATTATCATTAATATCATCATCAACACCATTATCAATATCACCAAAAGCATTCTCATTAATATCCCCATCAATATAATCTCGATAATCGTCTTCACCATAATCATCAGAATTATTATACTCATCATCATCCTAGCTATAATCAACTTCTTCATTATACTCATCATCGTCCCCATCATTATCGCCAAATGATCATCACCCTTATTCATATTATTGTCGTCATAAGTAATATTACCACGATCACCAGCATCGTCATTATCGTGAGCATTTTCATTATCCTCATCATCATCATGATCTTAATATCATAAACAACATTAACATCATTATTATCTTCACTGTAATCATCATCAAAATCAACGCCGTTCTAATCATCCCAGTCATGATCATCATTATTACCATAATCATCTTTATCGTCTTCAAT
Organism: Eudiplozoon nipponicum; assembly: GCA_029291075.1. Classification (NCBI taxonomy): domain Eukaryota; kingdom Metazoa; phylum Platyhelminthes; class Monogenea; order Mazocraeidea; family Diplozoidae; genus Eudiplozoon; species Eudiplozoon nipponicum. The sequence goes on along the minus strand of JAQBSW010002762.1, from coordinate 13,023 downwards.
ATTATCATCTTCCTTATTCTTCATATACTCAACATTTTCATCATCATCATTATCATCTTCCTGATTATCATAGTCATCGCCATTATTTTCGTCATTATCATGATTATCATATATATAATTTTCCTTATCAATAATTTTCTAAGTATAATCATATTAATCACCATCCTGATTATTGTCTTCTTATTCGTCGCTTTAATCATCATTATCATTATCTTCGTCATCAGCATCATCTCATCATCATCAACATCATTATCATAATCATCATTATCATCATGATTAACACCATCTTCGTCATTATGCACATCATAATCATTTAAATAATCACCATCTTCATAATCCATATCGTCATAATCATCATCCTTATCATCATCAACAACATCACAATCATTACTATTATGATGATCTGCGTTATATTTCACACATCATCATTATTACCTTCATCGTCACCGTCATTGTTATAATTTTCATTATCACAATCAATTTCATAATCAATTTAAGGCAGAAATTGCAGAGGTTAGAATAAGCTCCTCTAGCTTTCGCGATTCTTATATTTACCTCGGCATTCATATTGCATGATTTTTTGATAAAGCTACCAATATATGCAACTACGACTAGATCCTCACCTTGACGTCGCAGAGATGAAGAGAACGATGGGTGATCCTGCTAAAGTGTTGTACAATACGAGAAAGTTAATTACGCAACAAAAGTGCAAACAACGAATGTCAATCTACTCATGGTGATCTGGGAAGACTCTCAATTGTCGAAAATTGAGTACAATATCTTCTGCGTAGTCAATATTGATTAATCTACCGCCAAAGAGAACGGCAACTTTTTCAACCTGAACGTAAATATGATAAGGCGATTAGTGTTGAACGGCGATATAAATGTCGAAATTCATTTACATACCTCAGGATAGAAATATCTTCACAAACTCATCCTAGCCGGAATCCGAGTTGTACTTGTCTTAATTATAATCAAGGTTGTAAACTTGATATAAACACCTGACCCATTAAGTACATAAATTTTTCAGTATAGACTAAGTTTTATATAGTCTGGAAAAGGCAATTCTCTCAGTAGACCGGTTTCGTCCTTATTAGGAACTCGTCACGCACTGCCTATAATTTACCGCAGACAGGGCTCGAACCTGGCAACATCTGCTTCGGAATCTGGTGCTCTAACCACTGAGCTACACTGCTGGTATGCCGGATGAAATTCCTTTTCCACACCATAAAATACTTAGTTAATACTGGCAAATGTATGTTGATAATAGGTCAGGTGTTTATATCAACTTAGATTCCAAGATTAAGAATAATTGTTATCACCGCTCGCGCAACCAATGTTCGTTTAATTGTACTTCTCTTGTAAATGATTTACGCGAAGCGATGTGATGGCGTATGTTAACCGGCACAAATAAACTAAATATAACGGTATTCAATACTACACTACAATGGTTATCTGACGAATTGCAATTGCCTTTATTGAAAATAGAAATGAGAAATGATCTGCTCCAAATAACATGCACTGTCATTTGCCACAAATAATATCTAGCTTTTATATATTTAGATGAATGGTGTTATGGTTACTGTGAAATGTGATAAATGATATCAATCAAGGACAGAGTGCATGAACTTGCTGGAATAGATTTAATTCTCAATTTTGGTGAACATTAGTATACATTGAAATCCCCTGTTTTGGTTCCATGTAGATTTTCGGCAAACAGAGCGGTACCAGGTACTAAAACAATAACAATAGTGTTGGTACCATTTACAGGCTAGGTATTTATATTATATACAGTGAGTTGGCTTTTGAGGCGTATTGTCGATGATTTCATTTGAAGTCAGCTTTACTATTGCATGTTTACACATTGGTATAGGAGATTGTACCGTGATATTTTGCCCAAATTCCTCACCCAAATATGTAGTGGATAAAGGGCGTAATAACTGCTCAGAATGATGAGTCGCCAGTAAGCACGAAATGAATGTGCATGAGATTATACTTTCCGTTCATGCTGCCTTTGGTTTATCCTTCTGGTCACAACTGAACTAACTTGTTACTAGGTTCGCAACACCTAATACATACCTGCATATGTATTAGCTCTTCGCAACAAACAGTATTTAACTGTAATATATTGAATTGAATGATGTCATGCTTACTGCGAAATGTCATAACTGATATCGATCAAGGCCAGAATGTATGAATTTACTGGAGTACCAGGTGTTCAGATATTGCTGTAATTCTCAATTTCGGTGAACTATAGCATAAATTGATATCCATCAGGTTGGTATCATGTACCGACTCAGTAACCATAGTGTTCGTACCTTGTACCTTTTCGGTACAATAATGTTGGTATCGGTTACTATCATAATAGCCATAGTGTTAGTATCCTTTACAAGCTCGGTATATATATTATATAGTGTAAGTTAACGTTGAAGTCGCATTGTCGTTGACTTTAGATGATGTTAGCTTCACTATTACAGGTTTACACATTCGTCTAGGAGATTGTATCGTCCTATTATTCCACATACTTTGACCAAATATATAGTGGTTAAAGGGCGTAATACCGGCTCCTACTGATGAGTCGCCAGTAAGCACGAAACGAATGTGCATGAGATTATACTTTCCGTTCATGCTGCCTTTGGTTTATCCTTCTGGTCACAACTGAACTAATTTGTTACTAGGTTCGCAACACCTAATACATACTTGCATATATATTAGCTCTTCGCAACAAACAGTATTTAACTGTTTATGGGTGTGGCTGAGTGAAAATAGTATGGAGGTGGGAGGAGGTATTCTCACTGTACATGACAACGATACCTCAGTTGTTATTATTCCTTTATTGATTGATAAGTTTTCACCAGGCTTTTTATTTTTTGGCTATTATGTGCATGATTTTAAAATCTGCGTATTATGTCTGTCATGTAGCGCTGTTCATGAGATTTATGTCGCTCTGGTGACAACATATATTGTGCAGATTTCAGTATTGGTCACTCAACAAGCTTCGAGACCCGTTAATGATGATAATTATTTAGCTTTCGCTGCTGCTAATTATTCAAATTGTTGCCCGTCCGGTTGATTGGTTTGGTTGGATACCAGAATATATTGTCAGTGTTGGTGATTTGTGGCCGGTGGTAAACAATATCAAATTAATGAAATTTCTGAATATTAATGTCGAATTAGCATTGCCTAATATAGAGGGCGTCGCGTATGAACAGCAACATTTCCGGTTTTTCATTTGAAGACAACATGAATTTATGAAATTGGTTATGTTCCCTCTTTAAAATACACACTATCCTCAGGTGGTCTAGCAGCTATAATCACTTTCTGAGATTAATTTGGATGGAATTTGATGATCAAATGCTTATTAACACGTTAAACATATATACTATATGAAATTGTGTATTAGGTGTTGCGCCCATAGTATCAAATTAGTTCAAATATGACCAGAAGGCTAAACCAAAGGCAGTATGAACATAAAGTATAATCCAATGCACATTCGTTTTGTGCTTACTGGCGACTCATCAATAGGAGCCGGTTTTACACCCGATACCCACTATATATTTGGGTGATGAATGTCGGAAAATTGAACGGAACTATCTCCTACACGAATGTGAAAACCTGCAGTAGTGGAGCTATATGTATTTCCTAGAATGTAAGTTATTTGTGTACTAAAAGGCAATGGATACAATAAACGGCAATAAGTATTTAAGATTTGACACTGGCAATAGCATAAGTTTGAAACGCAACAGAAATAAAAATTCTTTAAATGAAGTTTGCGAGCGTGAAGTAAACGCCAATCACATTATATTTAGCCAGTCGCCGAACAATGTGATTTGTTTATTATAATCAAGGTTTTGATCTTGATATAAGCACCTGACTCATTAATTACTTACATAGCAGACGTGCCCAGGTTCGAGCTCTTTCCGCGGCAAATTCTGGCCAGTACCTGATGAGTTCCCAATAAGTACGAAACCGGTCTACTGGATGAATTGCCTTTTATACATTTTACTGACAAGTTTATGTATATAACGGGGCTGGAAACTTTCAATATCAGGTACCATGTATTCGTGGTAATCGTGGCATCATTCAGTGAAATCTAAACTATTTTTTCATTGCGAAGTACCAATATTTATGCAACTTCGTACTAGGCGGTGCGTATCTAGAAACAATTTAGTCAAGATAACACAAGGCAGAACGTAACGCACATTTACGTGCGATAAACGTTTTGTTAATGCTGAATATTGCCTCAGCTTATCACTCTTTTAGAACTAAGTTATTGCCAGGTTCGTAATACCTAATTCATAATTGATAAATAATTGTATTAGTGCTAATAACATGTCTGCAAACTAGATTTAAAACTTTGGCAACCAATCACAGTTTGGTAAATCAGACATCACGAGAAATAGACTATAATTTGTCCAAAAGATAGTTCTTGATATATGTTATTGAAGAATCCAAGTTAGTAATAATGCGAAATTACACTACCATTAAACAAAAGAAATTGAGATAGAAATAAATGATTTTGTTATCTTTCGAAGACGATACTTTCATAAATAATCTTAACCTCGCAATGGATATATACAAATATATCCCTATATATGTTTCACAGTAAACATTTTTAGAAAGAGAAATCACATTTAATACCAATGTTGATAATGGGCGATTTATTCTGCGATTATTCTGCTTCACATTACTACAATTTAGCTATTTACATTGTGGGTTTTCATATTAATATGTAAACTAGAACTAGTCTGACTTTAAATGTAGTAGGTTTCCCGACATAGAATAGAATAATTTTCCTTGACCACTTTGTATCCAACAAGGTGTTTGCATCCGTTGTCCTCAATTTGACTCTGGATAATTCGGCTACAGCTTTCGGCAGCCTTTTTCGACGGAAAGCCCATCCCACAAACTAGCCTGAATTTCAAATTTAATTCTCTACCCTTTTTGTGGTTTTTATGGGTATGTTTCTGTTTTCTAATTAGAAAATAAGAAATAAATAATCATTGTAACTGGTGAAATTTCATTTTATCTCCGCACGTGGAAAGGTCACTTCGTATTGGATTAAAGAACACATCCTAAAAATATCCTTAACAGAACTGCATGAACTAATGACGTCACAATTCCGAGCGCAACGAACTTGATTAGGGAAAGGGCTTTACCATCAATGTATTAAAAAGTCACGGTTCCCAAGAGACTTAGTGCACAGTTTGTGCAGGTCTAAGCTACGGGTCTATCGAAGAAATATTAAACGTTGGAAGTATTTGGGAATTAAACAGTTAAAAAAGCAGACATGCGAGCATGAATTTTGTGTGCGTCGGATGAACTAATTTTTTTGCAACAGTGCGATTTGTGATGCTATAGGCATATGAGCTCCACCTAAAAGAAAAGAAGACTACCCGAGTTACATTAGTTAATATATTACTGAAAATTGGGTGTAGCGTGCGGCAGGGTGGCTTAGTGGTTAAAGTGCCAAATTCCGAAGCAGTCGTGCCAAAGTTCGAGCCCCGGCCGCGGCAAATTCAGGCCAGTTCTTGATGAGCTCCCAATAAGGACGAAAATAGTCTCCTGGATGAATTGTCTTTTCTTCACTATACAATTCTTAGTCTATACTGACAATTGTATGTACTTAATGGGTCAGGTGTTTATATCAAGATTACAACCTTAATTATAGTAATAGCATATCCAACTATGCTGGAGTGAGATAAAACAATAATATTGGAGGAAGTAGAAACTGAATTAAAACATGGAGTTCTGGGTAAATTAACACTGAATATTAGTGACAAATTTGTGCGAAAAACGTGACAAATTCAACTTGATCATCTAACAATGGAAGCATTATAGATGGGATTAAATTTCGGCGTGATAATAATTTTGAGGCAGCATTTGCACTGCTATTTAAACAATAAACCAATTTGGAATCTACAAGCATTGATTATACAAAATGGTTTAAGTCTAATTTAGTTGGTCAAGCGTCACTTCGGACACATTCAAATACGCCGAACAGTTAGCTTACCGATATCAGCGAAGATAAAGACATCAAATTACTACGCGCTTTTAAAGACGACGGCTTCGTGATTATGGAAAAATCAAACTTGTGTAAAAAAGGTTAGGGAAAGTGGTTAGTGACAGTACGAAAAAACTTGATTCTGCAGGTAACATCAGATTGAATAGATAAAGTTGAGTGGAAAGTAAGAACTGAAACGAAAATCTTAACTGATTCCGGTTTGCACAATGCGGTTGTTCCACAGAAACTCCAGCTAGGTGGATAGTCCTCACAAAAAAGGTACTGGCGGTAGGTTTGTTATGTTGTTCCACGATTGGTTAAATATAATGGGATTGGTGCTTACCTCAAGCTCGCAAACGTGATTTAAAGAATTGTTACCCCCACCCGCGCAAACAATTATTGTAAAATTGTATTTCCTATATATTTATATATGGCGAAAGCTGCAAACAGTTAATGTTCGTGACTGCATAGTAATTGTGCAGCCGACATTTCCAGTCAAGTTCAATGTATGCGAGACTGCTAGAGGTGAGAGCCGCATATCTAAATTTGATTTCCATATATTCAATGCGGTTTGATCCTCGATAGTCAGTTTGCCGTCGTACTCTGATGATGATCATGGAAGGTCGAACTGCGTCAGTGCGTTGCGGCTGGCGGTAGTTTTGTTATGTTGTTCGACGACTGGTTAAATGCAATGAGATTGGTGCTTACTTCAAGCTCGCAAACTTGATTTAAAGAAATGTGCAGACTAGCAAAAACCCACTAAAATGTTTGTCCTATGATACCAATCTTATCAACGGTCAATTCTCAGTTCCATGCTTTGATTAAATGCTTATTTTTTATTGGAAACATTGCGCAACCTACCAGGTAGTTACTCAGTTGCCGATTACTTTGAGGTTTTTTAGTAGAATTCAAATTATAAATGTCAAAAACTAGAGTATGGTGCCTTTCTATGTGATTTAGTTGCTTTTAAAAGTTCTAATTGTAGAAAGTACTCCAATTATATTTAAATCGGTAGACCACATCAGATTACCATATCCGGTCCCAGGTCACACTATGAGCTAGCTTTTTATTCTATCCTCGAAATATTTGCGGTTTCGTTTTAATGGAATTATCCATAAACATATAGATACGTTTTGTGGCGGAGGACAAATATATATATATATATATATATATATATATATATATATATATATATATGCGAGTATGTATTAGGTGTTGTGAACCTAGTAACAAATAAGTTCAATTATGACTAGAAGGATAAACCAAAGACAGCATGAATGGAAAGTATAATCTCGTGCACATAACTTTTGTGCTTTCTGGCGACTCATCAGTAGGAGCCGGTATTACGCCCTTTACCCACTATATCTTTTAAAGCTTATTTATCCGTAAACATGTTGATAGTGTGAGAATGGAGATCCTCTATCTCGAATGTTAGCTGATATTTTCCTGGACGACTTTGAGAACACACCATTAAGGAGATAGGTAAACCTCCCCAATGAATACCTTAAGTTGATGATATTTTCCATGTTCTTAAAAGGCAGGTATAAATCACGAAAAAAACTTCAATTTTTCAATAAAGTGCTGAAAAATATCAATTTAACATCAGAGACTTAAAAAGACGATTGTCTATCGTTCTTGAATGTATTACTAAAGAAAGAGGTTAAAGCTAAATTAAATATATAAATTTAACATAACCCAACCTTGCCATCTCAGCGTAATTGATCAGCAGTTCGTGTCTGTTTTTGAAGCATTAACGAACTGGTTCGTCCATTTTTAAAAGGCGATAGATATATTAAAATTAAGGAAAAATATCTGCGGTTTAATGTCTATCAACTGATTGAGTCAACGGCTAATAATTTGCAGTTTTCGTCACATAAATATAGATAATACAACTAAACTAACTAATTTGTTACTAGGTTCGCAGCACCTAATACATACTTGCATAAACAATCATTTATTTCGCGGGTGGTGATCGTACTTAATTAAATCAGGCTTGCAAGCACGATATAAAACCCATTCTCATTCAATTTAATCATAATATCTTTGTATTTCCAGTAAAAATATTCCCATAACCTGATTCAAATCCAAAGCTGACATAAGTATGCCAGTCTGCAATTGATACATGAGAAAACTCATTAAAAGTGTTATTTTAGAGCCATGCTCGCGGACAAGTTATGGAATACTTTTGAATAGTTCCCAACAGGGAAGAAACCAGTATATTGGATGTAATGCGTTAGCTAAATTAAACAATTCTTAATTTGTACTGATAAATGTACATATAATGGTATTGGTGCCTATATCAAGCTCGCAAACTTGATTTAAATAATACTTGTCACCACCCGCTCAATCAATGATTGTTTAACTCATGACACATTTTACTTTACTACAAAAAATGGACGTTGAAATCTTTTTTAATTACGACTATCCATGGCTAACGAACGTCAGTCAATGCGTTTGAATTTGCTGACACTTTTAAAATGTTTAGATGAGAGAATTTGTTTTAATATTTGTTTATTTATGTTTGTAAGAATATATATATATATATATATATATATATATATATATATATATATATATATATATATATATATATATATATATATATATATATAGAGAGAGAGAGAGAGAGAGAGTTCAGAGTCAGAGAGTAATAAATTCATAGCGAATATGGCAAAAATTTGAACACCTATTTTGTTCATTTTGTACGCTCGGTGTGTAATTAGACGAAAGCGCGTAATGTAGAAAATTGAGCTAAATCCAATAAAGCTGCAAATTTAAACTAGACTTTTGATGAATAATTTATTAGTTGAAATAAAGCACGCGATGTGAGCTTTACTGAAAGTCCTCATTTGTGTCTTTCATTCTGTTGAGTTTGTTGTCAAAAAATTGACAATAAATGTCTTAAGCGCCAGTAGACTAAAAAACCGTTACAACAATTTCGTGCAATGTTTATTGCAATGTTAATTTTCTCAACTTGAGCTACTCTGACCATACTAATCGATGTACGCGTCTACATTCACTCGTTCATTTGGATTGCACAAACTTCATGGACATTATGCTGACTTCAAATTAAATTCACTCATAGACTTACTCAAAGATAGGTGTGTCCGTTTATTTTCATGTTGTGCTATGTGATATTCAATCGATTAAGGTGGAATTTATGTTTACCTGGAGTGAGGTAGTGGAGGATGCTCCTAAAGCCTTGAAAACAATGAGGCTCATGTCGCTTCTTTTAATGCCGAGTTGCTTAGTAGAGAATTATCAATTAAAGTGGCGAAAAGCTGAAATGATTTTATTATACAGCAGCCAATCCTATAATAAATTTTATCACCGCCTGCGCAACCAATGTTCCTTTAAAGGCTTTGCGTGGTTTTGTTGAAAATTGGCACAACCATCAGAAAACATTTAGATAGACAAGACACCTCCAAAATAAGTGATTTTGTTAAGTAACAATACGTATGTTTCTGGTAAATCGGAAGATTCTACAAAATGTGCAGAACTACTAAAATTTATATATTCTGAGAGCTCGTAGTGATTATGAATTTATAACCAAGATGCATGAAAGATTGTTATCAAAAGATATAGAAGAGTCGTCGAGCAACATACTGGTTAAAACAATGGGATTGGTGTTTATTTCAAGATCGAAAACTTGAATTACAAGAGCTCTTATATAAGTTGTAAAACAGATAAGTGAGAAAGATTTATATTTAGTCAAGATTGCGATCTTGATTTAAGCACCTGACCCATAAGGTATATATATATATAAGTCAGTATAAACTAAGAATTGTATAGTGTAGAATAGACGATTCATCCAGTAGACCGTGTTCGTTCTTATTGGGACTCATCATGTAATGGCCAGAATTTGCCGCGGATAGGGCTCAAACCTGGGCAGTACGCGATGAGTTTCCAAAAAGAACGAAACCGGTCTACTGGATGAATTGCCTTATCCATACGATACAATACTTAGTTAATCCTGGCTAAATGTATATACATAATGGGCCAGGTTATTATATCAAGATCAAAGTCTTGATTAAAAATAACTGTTATCACCGCCTGCACAACCAATGTTCGTTTAGTTATACAAATGTTCATTTCAATTTCACTTCCCCATGTAACGTGGTATATTACAGTTAAATACTGTTTGTTGCGAAGAGCTAATATATATGCAAGTATGTATTAGGTTTTGCGAACCTAGTAACAAATTAGTTCAGTTGTGACCAGAAGGGTAAACCAAAGGCAGCATGAACGGAAAGTATAATCTCATGCACATTCGTTTCATGCTTACTGCCTAAAGAAAAGGCTAACCAAGAAGCATTAGATAGTATATAACTGAAAATTGTGTGTAGCTTGCGTCAGGGTGGTGCAGTGGTTAAAGCACTAGATTCCAAAACATACGTGCCCAGGTTCGAACCCGGACCGCGGAAAGTTCTGGCCTATACGGATGAGTACCCAATTAGGACGAAACCAGCCTTCACCTCGCTCCTCGAGCGAAAGATTTAGCGCTATCTGATTCAAGAAGGAGTTTCCTAAATACAACTCAAACGATTAAGGGCAAAACACAATTAGTTATTAGGGCGTAAATGAAGGTACTTTTTCTAAATTGGATATGCAAATCTGCATGTATCCAACGTTTACATGATAATCTTCTTAGAATCATATACTTTCTAACGACAATTCGAAAAAAATAGATAGGATTTGTCGGTTGGAATTTATTTCAATTTGCAGAATTATAGGAAGCTGCAGTTTAATTTTTACTGGCTACAATTTATATACAACTGCATTCGTTCCGCAAAATAGGCCAACCATAGGTAAAATACAATGATGTATTTGATATGGCATACCCAGTAGCAATCTATTTCAAATAGGACCAGAATTATAAACCAAATACAACAAGTAAATAAGTCAGTATGTATTAGGTGTTGCGAACCTAGTAAAAAATTTGTTCAGTTGTGACCAGAAGGATAAACCAAAGGCAGCATGAACGGAAAGTATAATCTCATGCACATTCGTTTCGTGCTTACTGGCGACTCATCAGTAGGAGCCGGTATTACGCCCTTTAACCACTATATATTTGGTAGAAGAATGTGGAATAATAGGACGGTACAATCTCCTAGACGAATGTGTAAACCTGTAATAGTGAAGGTAACATCATCTAAAGTCAACGACAATGCGACTTCAACGCTAACTCACACTATATAATATATATACCGAGCTTGTAAAGGATACTAACACTATGGCTATTGTGTTAGTAACTGATACCTTTTTGAAATCGATGAGTACCGGATACTAACACTATGGTTACCGAGTCGGTACATGATACCAACCTGATGGATATAAATTTATGCTAAAGTTCACCCAAATTGAGAATTACAACAATTTCGAACACCTGTTACTCCAGTTAAACCATACACTCTGGCCTTCATCGATATCAGTTATCACATTTCGCGGTAAGCATGACATCATACAATTCAATATATTACAGTTAAATACTGTTACCACCACCCGCGCAATCAATTATTGTTTTATTGTATTGCTTATATGTTTATATGTGGCGAAAGCTGCAAACAGTTAATGTTCGTGACTGCATAGAAATTGTGCAGCCGACATTTCCAGTCAAGTTCAATGTATGCGAGACTGCTAGAGGTGAGAGCCGCCTATCTAAATTTGATTTCCATATATATTCAATGCGGTTTGATCCTCGATAGTCAGTTTGCCGTCGTACTCTGATGATGATCATGGAAGGTCGAAACGCGTCAGTGCGTTGCGGCTGGCGGTAGTTTTGTTATGTTGTTCGACGACTGGTTAAATACAATGGGATTGGTGTTTACTTCAAGCTCGCAAACTTGATTTAAAGAATTGTTACCACCACCCGCGCAATCAATTATTGTTTTATTGTATTGCTTATATGTGTATATGTGGCGAAAGCTGCAAACAGTTAATGTTCGTGACTGCATAGAAATTGTGCAGCCGACATTTCCAGTCAAGTTCAATGTATGCGAGACTGCTAGAGGTGAGAGCCGCATATCTAAATTTGATTTCCATATATATTCAATGCGGTTTGATCCTCGATAGTCAGTTTGCCGTCGTACTCTGATGATGATCATGGAAGGTCGAAACGCGTCAGTGCGTTGCGGCTGGCGGTAGTTTTGTTATGTTGTTCGACGACTGGTTAAATACAATGGGATTGGTGTTTACTTCAAGCTCGCAAACTTGATTTAAAGAATTGTTACCACCACCCGCGCAATCAATTATTGTTTTATTGTATTGCTTATATGTGTATATGTGGCGAAAGCTGCAAACAGTTAATGTTCGTGACTGCATAGAAATTGTGCAGCCGACATTTCCAGTCAAGTTCAATGTATGCGAGACTGCTAGAGGTGAGAGCCGCATATCTAAATTTGATTTCCATATATATTCAATGCGGTTTGATCCTCGATAGTCAGTTTGCCGTCGTACTCTGATGATGATCATGGAAGGTCGAAACGCGTCAGTGCGTTGCGGCTGGCGGTAGTTTTGTTATGTTGTTCGACGACTGGTTAAATACAATGGGATTGGTGTTTACTTCAAGCTCGCAAACTTGATTTAAAGAATTGTTACCACCACCCGCGCAATCAATTATTGTTTAATTGTATTGCCTATATATGTATATGTGGCGAAAGCTGCAAACAGTTAATGTTCGTGACTGCATAGAAATTGTGCAGCCGACATTTCCAGTCAAGTTCAATGTATGCGAGACTGCTAGAGGTGAGAGCCGCATATCTAAATTTGATTTCCATATATATTCAATGCGGTTTGATCCTCGATAGTCAGTTTGCCGTCGTACTCTGATGATGATCATGGAAGGTCGAAACGCGTCAGTGCGTTGCAGCTGGCGGTAGTTTTGTTATGTTGTTCGACGACTGGTTAAATACAATGGGATTGGTGTTTACTTCAAGCTCGCAAACTTGATTTAAAGAATTGTTACCACCACCCGCGCAATCAATTATTGTTTTATTGTATTGCTTATATGTGTATATGTG